>JAAVUK010000080.1:0-30771 GCA_014899095.1 Fusarium buxicola | reverse complement strand
TACTGGCTGGCAGTTTGGGGGGCCCAGAAAGGTCGAGGCTTTAGGCCAGGAGTTGACTGTCTGGGTTGTGTTGGTTGTAACGTTGTCGGTCACGCGCTTTTACAACCCTGGCAGATTGTTTGCTCGGCAAGACTGGTGCTTTGTCCAGAGACATGTACTGGAATCTTACAGCCACAGACAAGTCGGTTTGTTTGTTTGCATTGGCTTTGGGGTTTTGTCATTAAGAATCTTGAATTCACAACGGCAAGTTGATTATCCTTGATGAAACATAGCCCTAGGACGAGACTGATATAGCTATGGCTGAGATCCAGACCAGACTACGTATCAAGTTGTCTAAGGTTGCCGATCACTCGGTGAGTGACGATCATCTCCGAAAATGGGCAGGGGCTGAAAGCTTACCCTACAGCTAACACTGACCATATCGATTTCTCTTGTTTTAAAGCTATAAATGCTATATGTGATATCGCGGAGAAGTATAGTTGTGCTCGTGAAACTGAAGAGTGCTACTATATCTCGTTGGTGCTCACAGGATAAACTTGTTCTGATTGCTTCTTCACCATTGCAAGCGCCCGCAACCTTGGGGCACGCGACTGAGCGGGGTAAGTTACCGAATCACCCACAGTGACATTGCATGATGTTTGCCCAGCTGCAGTAGTGGCTGTACAATGCCTAACAGGCATCGGTATTCAGCTGTTATTACATCAACATTCGAATTTCGGATATAATCTGGCGTTCCGATCATCACGACAACGACAGACAACAGCTGCAATCATCTATAGTTGTTATCTATTCAAGATGAGCAAGGAGATAGAACTCTGCGACTCCATGTCCATGGCATCTACCGTCGATGGCTGTCTCACCCCAACTGACACCACAGTGACTGAGGGCAGCCTTGACAACACTACTCCCACCGAGTCTATCCCCTATGCCGATGCCGTCTTTATCATCCGGCACCGCGACACCGGCAAAGTCATCACTCTGGTTGACGGCGAGCTGCGGCTAGTTGAAGGACTCAGCGCCAGGGGAGGTTTCCACTGGTACTGCGTCGAGAAAGACAGATGGCTGGGCTTCCGCAACTGCGTGTCTGGGACGTACATTGGCCACGACGGGAGGAAGAGGTTCATCGCCAAGGCTATGCATCATAACACGTACGAGTATTTCACTCTGAAGCCGCACCCACAGGGAGGCTATGAGCTTTTGACGAGACATAATCATGAGCTGTGGAGTATGACGATATTGGACAATGAGAGCTCGTTGGTTGAGACTAAGGGCGAAGGGGCGTTGTGGGACTTCTTGAAGACTTGAGACGGCTTTATGACCTTTGGTTGATACCCATGACTGCGCTGTCTATCTAGGCGTTATTAGATAGTTCCGACACATATCCATGGATGCCCTTTTTCTCCATGTCCGTCAGAAAAACACTAAAATACTGCCCAAGCGCTCCTAATCGGTGCTCCTCCGTCTTACAAACTGCAATGTTTTCTGTCTTGCCGCCTAGGTTCTGCTTGACCACACCGTTGACAAGCATCGTCTTTCCGTATATCTCCTGTTCTCCCTCGTAGCTTCCACCTTGCCCTACAAGCCTTCGTAGGAACTTGATAGTCAGGACGTTGCGTCTCTGATGGCTATCCGGATGTGTGTTGATCCACCAGTTGACAACACCCCAGTCTAGTGCGTAAAACTCTATGCCTGGAAAGGAGTAGAACGAGTTCCACTCTTTGTCTATGCCGTTGCGGTACTGATAAATCCATAGCTTCGTCTCTTCCGTTCGATGCACCTGGTGAGGTATCCAATCCCGCACAAGGCGGATCTGTTGGGTTCCAAGACTCTCATGGACTAAGCCGTCGATGAGGGGCATGGGCATTGTTGCGCCGTCGCCGCCAAACGCAACGTCAGAGTGGTATTTGCTGCCATCGGGGAAAGTCACGATGTTGACGATATGGTTCCTTGAAGCCCAGTTAGAACTATGCCGTTGCTGCTGGGATGGGGTCGTCCCACCAGCCAGGGTAGTCTCCCCGTGGGACACCCTCAAGCCTGCCTCGTGTGCGGACACCGGCGGTGTATGCATCGAAGCCGACGGCCCGAAGAACATGGTTGTAGAGAATGGCGATTTCCATGCAGAATCCACCACGACCGCGGTTGTCTGTCACCATCTTCCGAAAGAGATGTTGTGGGTCCAGGTCAATCTCATGAGCCGCATTGTAGTGTAAGGAAAGGTTTTCATAGGGAAGGGTTGAAAGCGTGTGAACATGGAGAGCTTTCAAGAATCTCAATGAGGCTTGTGGTTCTTGGCGTAATTCTTGCGGTAAGCCGATGAGGTTAAAGAACTGCTCCAGCTGTTCCTGGCTGTACGCGGAAGCCATTAGTCAAACAACTAAATCACTGCCTCATGCTCCAAATGATTCGTCCTGAGGTGTCTCTGCGGCTTTTTGAAGCTGGATCTGGGGATGAGTTACTCCCAATTCACCTCGAATTGTCACACCGTCTTGGCAAATAGCATGTCGTGATTTTAGCTGAATAAGGCGAATTGAACTGCTGACTTTGCAGAGTTGAGCTAGCCTTGCGTCCTTGATAGTCAGCTTGCCCCTTGGCATCTGCAACGCCGACACAAATGCTATCATGCCAGTCGCTGCCTTATCAGACTTGACAGCCAAAGACTCGGAGCTGTTAGTAGCAATTGAAGCATATGTCCGACATTGACAGCAGTCTCGATAAGGATCCGTTTTCAAGTTCCGACAGCGACGAGAGTTGTCCAGGCAGTTGAGGGTACAAGTCACATTTAGGAGTGAACTTGAACCCACCCAGAAGCCCATCCAAGGGGATGGACATCGTTGCCAAGTAGGCTGTTGACAGACAGTTCTTACATTGACAAGATGCGTGGGCAGTCACTCCGCATGATCAACGAGGCCAAATATTTCTCCACCATGTTCGAATACTCTCAGGTAAATTTCCACTAAACACCCAATGATCCACTGATTGCTGCCTCGGTTTTCTTATTAGTTATGGTGAGCAGTGAGCTTTAGCTTGGAAAATTGGCACTATGTCTGAAAGTAGTAAAAAATATGAGAGTACGAGGATTTCGGCTTCAGTGGGTTCTCCGGAGTCGGCAAATATGAACTATTTATCTTTCCGTCGGCAACCATTTCCGAGACAACGGGTGCTACAGCCTGCAGACTAGAGTTGATCCCCTCTCCGAACCCATATCTGTACCTACTTGGAAGTCCATGCGCTCACTTCCTGGTGCATAAACTCGCCATCATTGGAACAGATGCCTTCCAACGCTTCGATCCACCATCAGTCCCGCTCATATCACGCGTAAGCAGCTTCACCTTGGTCTTCGTCTCAAGAGACCTGCGGGTCGAATAAATGACTTACTCAACCAACACGCAGTTGCGAGAACTGTCGACGTAGGAAAGTAAAATGTTCTGGCAAGCAGCCATGTCCAACATGCGTTCGATTAGGCCTTGACTGCACGTTCGGAAACATGACGCGTCGCGGCTATTCGGAGTTGTAAGTCCGAGACCACTACTGCAATGAACTCTTGGGATTGACAACTTCAGGTATGTACAAAAGCTTGTTGATAAGATAAGGAGACAAGAAGAGCAGCTTGACGGAAGGGCTGATGGTATGTTTCACTTCGTTCGAGGTAGGACTTTGTGCTCATTATTTCTAACGAGGTCGACTCGACTGCAGGGCCAAGTTCTGAGCTTGTCTCGGAACATGGCAAGGGCACATCCGAAGGGCCCTCGGAGGCGAACCGGCACAATGAACCGCCACTGAGTCCAGGTATAGTGATATGTGCCATAATGGAGTTCTCTCTCTGACTGAGGATAGTTACGGAGCTTGCATCTGGGCCAGCCTTCGAGTCCAGTGTGCGATCTATGTTGCGCGACCATGTTGACAACAACAGCCTGAACCTGCACACATCTCCCGTGAGCCCAGCTTTTGTATCTTCTTCTCTCGACGACGAACCTCAGAACCATTGGCGCAATTCGGGGGCGCTGGTCGATGGCGTTCCCTCACCAGCTCTGTTACCCAAACGCGAATCCTGTCGACTCTTTGAGTGCTTCTCTTCTCTGATGGGAATCAACCAGCACTTCCTTGACCCAAGGACATTCTATGATTCCATGGACTTACTATATCAGAGTGAAGCTACGAGGATTAGACAAATTCAAACAATGTGGTATACCGAGTACCTTTTGGTTATGGCCATGGGCATGCTCATAGGGTCAACGAGCGAAGGATCAGCTAATCCGCCAGGCAATTCGTTCTTCGCCGAGGCAATGAACCGACTGCCACCAATGTACAAACTCGGATCTCACGGCATCTTGTCGGTTGAAATCTTATGCCTGGCCAGTCTTTACCTACAATGGTGCGATCGTAAATATGACGCTTACCTCTATGTAAGTCTCAACGCAACACAGCACAACCTCAAAGACTGACCCAATTCGATCGATGTATTTAGATCGGCTCTGCTGTTCGGCTTGCAATAGCCTTGGGCTGTTCGCTCCCTCACGACGCACAACAAGGACTGTGTTCGGAAATAACTCATCGGGTTAGAGTCTGGTGGACCGCATATATGTTAGACCGGTAAGTGACTTGGTAACATAAAGCTTGAATCTTTGCTGAGCCTTACTCTTTCTAAAGGCGTCTTTCGGCTGGTCTTGGCCTCCCACCAGGAACGGATGAACGTCAGTTGCGTTCAGAGCTGCCTCGCTCAGCTGCGGGTTTCCAAAATCCACTGCCCATGATTATCAATATTCAAGTAGCACAAGTTACGGGAAAGATTACTACATGTAAGATGCTTGCGCCCTTTGTTTGGTCAAGGGGGGACGTCCATAACTAACGTCACCTTAGCCTTCTACGGTAACGCTGCACTCACGCGCACCGAGCTTGTGGGCAAGATACAAGATACGCTTCAAACTCTACATGAGATAGGACGGTCTATCCCGAGTGCTCTATATATAGACTTTTCAGACTCATCACCAACAATTGCGAGGACCAGTGCATCTTTATACCTGATGCTATTCCAGGTTTGTCTCGTCACCTAATGCACTGTCACATCAGTCTCTCTAATCCCTGTGATGCTAGGCCATCATATTATGTACAAGGCCAATACTACTCCAGAGAGTCAAGGAGAAGGTGCAATCGTCCAAGGAGAACAGTCCGCGAGCGCCGGTATCATCAGCTATAACTCGCTTGTGCCAGACATGCCAGGAGGCTGCCATAAAGAGCATTGGCATCCTCTCAGCTTTGCGCGACGATAGTAGCATTGGTGAGTGTTCAATCCAAGCCAAAGGTGCATTGCCTACCGTAGCATCGACAGCTAACCCGTGAGAAGCACTGTTTGGCTATTTCGACCTCGATGCTACATTCTCAGCCGCATTTATATTGACTATGATGGGGTTTGTTGAGAGAGACCTCCAGGAGCCTCCTGAAGGTCTCAAACAGGCGGCAGAAATACTCAAGTATCTTTCCAACGCCGGCAACTCGGCAGCTCAACGGCGCTTGAGTGAGTTGAAGCAATTCTGTCTGCATGTCTGGTCGCCTACCAACATGACGGATGATTGGTCCTGGTTGAAAGAGGGAAGTATTCCCAGTCTCGATAACTCGCCGACGCACCGCCAAGCTTCAACAGGAAACGACACCGACAATCCACAGTACCACGGAGACAACGGAAACGCGAATGCTACCTGGGGACCCGCCGCATGGATATCGTGGCAGTCGACGGCTACGAATGGCGAGGACGCAGCCCATCTCGATTTTAGCGCATCGGAGAACTTCCAGATAGACCTGAGTCTTGAAGCAGGCGATATCTATTCAAGTTTTAACGACCCGACCCTGCCACTGACTGGCGTGGATGATGTGGACTGGGCTGAGGTTGGGAAAATGTTTCACATGAGCGGCGTGGCTTAAGAGGGATACCTCCATGATGAAGGGGCTATAGAGGGCGATTTTGATGTAAAAGTATTGTTCTGACCAATCAACGATTTACGACGCTCGTCGACTGGAAGAAATCTTAACCAGAGTACGGAATTTGTCTCATTTAGAATAGTTAGACGAGGCCCATTGAGCAACGTCTCAAGACAATAGCAGGTCCTACAGCAAGTCAGCATGGCCGAGGAAGTGAGCTGCACCTTGTTGTAGCAGGGTGGTAAGGCGGCCTAGGACAGTTCAGCTACTGCCGGATCTCGTAGCTAGCGAGGTGGATCATGTGAATTCCAGAGATCTTAGCCCGATTTATTGAGAGAATAGGTTAATGGGGTTTGCGGGGCGAGAGGTTGGACCATGAGCCAGGAATTGCTGCATTTCCTCAATGATCCCGACCATCACGACATCAAGGGTGTTCAATTGATGATGTAGAGCATAAACCTTTGCCTGCTAAATAATGAGGCACATTTTCATCCGTATAAGTATTTGGCCTGTTCCACGTTGAGATAAGCTCTCGGCAACACTGACGCTTCCAAAAACTACTGCGTAACGTATGCCTCGACCTCAATCTCCACGATCATGCCGGGAATGCCCAGCTCAGTCACGCCCACACAAGACCATATTGGCTGGTGATGGGGCATCCATTTACGAAACTGCTCAACCATCGTGTCAAAAGAACCAGACAGAGAAATGTGATAACTTTTGACCGAGTAGACGTCTGCCCAGCCACTTGCTCCTGCATCCTTGAGGTTCTTCTCGACGTTTTTAAAGGCAAGATCAATCTGGCCTTTAAGGTCTTCCTTGTCGATGTTTCCTTCGCTGTCCCAGCCGCCTTGACCGGAACACTTGATGATATTGCCGACGCGAACGGCCTGCGAGTAGGAGAAGAGGCGGTTGTTGGTCTTGCCGACACCCTCATAGTTAAAGTAGCTAAGAGTGGACATGATTGCCTGAGAGAATCTAGTCAAGAATTAGCAATGCAACAGGTCCAAGCTCATCACAGGAGCTTACAAGCTGAGTGGAATAGTTGGGTGTGCAGAGAAGTAGCAAAGAGTGATGGCTGGTGATGCTGGACCTAGAGGCTGGAGGGTGCTTGGTCAAACTGCTCTCTTTATCTATAACTGCGAAGGTACACGGGAACGGTTGAGTGTTGGAACCCAACATCTTGGCGCAGCCATTACAGGTCCTGTCATTAATGGAATATTTACACAGGCGGGCGATCTCAAGGTTCGTATTTTCGCCTATTGTAGGATAGTTCGTGTTATGTGGCAGCCTCACACCCTCAAAAGGCCAATGTAAATTCCTAATCAAGAATCACGGTCGTCACATCGCAAAATGCCCAGAACACTGCCTGCCAGAAGTTGAGACAATGCTGTTCGTACTGGCTAGAAATGGGTGTCGTCTAGATGGCATCCGCTTCACGCTGCTTGAGATGCCCAAAAAGTTGCCTAACCGAGACTAGTCTGGGAGGTTTAAAGGTTGCAGGTCCGACCGACGCCAAGATAACCCCAGATGGAGCTCGACATGTCCCAAAAACCTTCCCGAATAGAATATGGCGTAAAGGCTAACGTACGTGGGCATCAGATTGGCCTGGTGTAGTTAAGCCACTTCCGCAATAGAAATCTGCCTGAGTCTGGACGATGCAGGCCGTCGTAATTGCCGCTTACCCCGCAAAGTCCCTATAAAACCAGTCTTCCTTAGATAAATCTCAAACCGTTCGTAGCTGACAAGTTTTCCCTTCCTTGCCCCTCATCGTCATTCTCGCATCTTCAATATGGCGTCAACTACTCAGATCTCCTTGCCCAATGGCAAGAAGTATGACCAGCCGACCGGTCTCTTCATTAACAACGAGTTTGTCCCCGCTTCGGGTGATGAGTTTGCCGTGACAAACCCCGAGTAATTCCCCCAATGCTATGCAGCACCTGTCGAATACATGCACATGCACATGCTCACACAACTACTAGAACCGAGGAGGAGGTTATCAAGCTCAAGGGAGCTTCGGATAGCGATGTCGACAAGGCCGTCGCAGCAGCCCGGAAAGCTTTCGAAGGAGAGTGGTCGGAGCTCGCGGCTGCGGATCGCGGCGTCTTTCTGTACAAGATCGCTGAGCTCATTGACCGCGAGCGTGAGCTCATCGCCGCCATCGATGCCTTCGATAACGGCAAGGTTTGTCTTGTCGTATTCCCTTGGTGAGACGATGAGCTAACTGGTCCCTCAGCCCTTCAGTGCCGCTCTAGCTGGCGATCTGGATGAGGCGTACAATGTGTTCCGCTACTACGCCGGTGCTGCCGACAAGATCACCGGCCGGACAATCGAAACATCGCCTGCTAAGCTGGCCTATGTTCTACAAGAACCTCTGGGCGTTTGCGGACAGATCATCCCCTGGAACTTCCCCTTCATGATGCTGGCCTGGAAGGTTGCCCCCGCTTTGGCCTGCGGCAACACTGTGGTGCTCAAACCCGCTGAGCAGACGCCACTCTCTGCCTTGTACTTCGGAAACCTCGTGAAAGAAGCTGGTCTCCCTGCCGGAGTTGTCAATATCCTGCCTGGCCTCGGCCCGCAGACTGGCAAGGCCATTGCTGGCCACATGGATATCGATAAGGTAGCTTTCACAGGTAGCACCAATACTGGCCGAGCTATCATGAAGAGCGCGGCCAACAACCTGAAAAACATCACCCTGGAGTGTGGAGGCAAGAGCCCGTCCATTGTTTTTGCGGATGCCGAGCTTGACCAGGCCGTCAAGTGGTGCCACTTTGGAATCATGGACAACAAGGGCGAGGTGAGCTTCTCCCACGATTATTCGGGTGGGAGTCCCACCCGAATAATCGAGCATCGCGGCTGACAGATGATTTACAGGTCTGCACCTCCACATCGAGAATCTATGTGCACGAGTCCATCTACGACAAATTCCTTGACAAGTTTGTTGAGGTTACCAAGGAGAATGACAAGATTGGAGCCCCTTTTGACGAGGCTACCTGGCAAGGACCCCAGGTCTCCAAGTCTCAGTACGACAAGGTACTCTCATATATCGAGGAGGGTAGAAAATCTGGCGCCAGACTTCTCTATGGAGGCAGCAAATACGGCGACAAGGGATACTTCCTGAAGCCTACCGTCTTCGCAGACGTAAGTACTAGTCTCTTTACCATCTACCAGAATTTCATTTGGATAGAATACTAACTGCGGCCATGATAGACTACCGAGGACATGAAGATCATGAAGGAAGAGATCTTCGGCCCTGTCGTCTCTATTGCAAAGTTCTCCAGCGACGAAGAGGCTGTTGCCAAGGCTAATGATACTTCATACGGCCTTGCTGCAGCTCTCTTCACGGAGAAGGTATCTCGGGCACACAAGGTTGCTCGAAAGCTGCAGGCTGGCATGGTCTGGATCAACTCTTCTGGCGATTCGCACTTTGGTATTCCCTTTGGTGGATACAAGAGTTCAGGCATCGGTCGCGAGCTGGGCCAGTACGCACTGGATGCGTATACCCAGTCGAAGGCTATCCACGTAAACCTCGGCGTTGAGCTTTAGATTTAGATGACTACAATGATACCATTTCATGATACTCTCACTATACATCGTAATCTTTTACCGAAGAAAATCCAGCTTCATCGATCAAATGACATGGTAAAAGCTGCAAAGGCCGGGTTCTGTTTCCTAATCGTCGTGCTCCGCCCCATAAGCCGGCTTCTACCGCCGGACACAGATACGGACATGCAAAAGCCGATATCAAGTTGGCGTGGCTTCATTGCCTACAATGTGTCGAGGTGCGTATCTGCAATTGCCGAGATGGATGCAGGTCTCGCTATAAAGACCTCTTGTAAGTCCTTTTCCAGATACCACAATTGTTGGATATCCATTCAAACTCTACCCTTCATAGTGTGACGGCCCGGACAAGCTACTACCGACGGCCCGGCAATTCAAACTTCAGTCGGCAATGCAATGTCCGAAGTGGACCGCGACCAATCCGCAGACATGGGTTCAATCACAAAGGGAGCGGCTAGCCTGGTATTCACCATGTATGTCAGTGACTAATAAGAAAGGACGATATCCCGAATAATCCTCGACAAGGCATGACATGATACAGAACCCGAACAGTGCACGCCATTTGTCGAAACTGTCCAAGCTTTCCGAAGCCATCTCGGGTTCCCTCGGGGGTCGAACCCGAGTCCCACCGTCTTTGAATGGCCATGTCCCCGCGACGCGAGCTTGCTTCTCGTCGAAGTATTCCCGGCCAAACCTGGAAAATGTCAAACCCTGAGTCGGCATTCGCATCACCGGATTCCCAGAGAGGGAAAAATCTACGAAAATCATCCTCCAAGGACGACAGTTGCCGTACTTGCAGGATATGTCGCCAAAAGAAGGTAACGTTATACCTGCGTCTTCACATCTACCATGGCCGAACCTGGCTAACATTGCATCTAAAAGGTCAAATGCGACGGGCAGCGTCCCAAATGCACTGCGTGTCGAAGAAGAGGCGATGAATGCACATACCTGCAAGATGCGAGGCGGACAGCCATCCGTATCAGAAAGGAGGACGTCAGAGCTCTTCAGAGACAGGTCGAGGAACTGAAAGAGCGAATGCGCGACAAGGCTCTCGAGACTTCATCTCACGAAGTTTCTCCCGACAATGGAAATGGAACCCATTCTCAACTTCCACCCATGCGTTACCCGATGGACGACGTTGGCCCAGAGGACGTTAGCCTACCAAGAGCTTTCACACCCGCAAACATCTCTCACCCACCCACTAGTGTACGATCTCTGCTCTCTGAAGACACGCCGCCGCTTCCACATCAGGGGCCGCTGAGCCACTCTCCCATTCTTACTTCTTCGGCCGCTGCTGCTGTCTTAGCATCTCTGGACCGGGGTGCCGAGTCTGCCATTGACACTCAGCTGCTGTCACCTGAGCCTACCCAAGGCAGCGACGAGAATGAGGGAGACAGTTTCCAGCTCTACGGCGCCACAAGCTTGCTACACGATCAATCCTCAAGGACACTCTTGGCAGATCGTCAAAGGGACGGTAGCCAAGAATGCGCACCATCGAAAGAGGCCATCCGAGACCGACTCGTTTCCTACGCAGCCCTTCGCAGGCAAGAAGAAGTAGCTCTTTACTCCTCGCCAAGTATCACGTCCAAGATAGACTTCGATGGTGTCCCTATGGATACAGCTTTGCATCTATTGGATTTGCACTGGAATCGCCAACATCTGTCGTATCTCCTTACTTATCGTCCAGCCATCATGGACAGCCTTATTCACAATGGTCCTTACGTGAATAAACTACTCTTGAACGCCATTTACTTTCAAAGCAGTTTGTACAGCGATCGAACTTCTCTGTTACGCCAGGACCCGCAAGATCCGCAGACTATGGGGATGGCCTTCTATGAGCGGTTTAAATCTCTGCTGGTCGAGCACCTTGACAAACCAACCATACCGACAGTCGTCGCTCTTCTAACCTGCGGTGCATGTTTAGTACCTCGCGGCAAGCAGAGCGCTGCTTGGGTATTCTGCGGCATCGCCTACAGAATGATTACGGACCTGGGCTGCCATTTGGATATCCAGTCGACACCCCAGGCTGGCACAAACCCGGCTGGAGAAGGCTTCAAGCCCAGTCCAGTTGACGTTGAGATGAGGCGGAGAGTTTACTGGGCCGCCTACGTTGGAGACAAACTGCAGGCCCTTTTCCTCGGCCGACCTCCGGCGATGCACGAAGCGACTGGCAACGTATACGAAGAGTATCTCGACACATTCGAAGAGATGGAAGAGTGGAAACCATATGTGGATCCCGAGGCACATCCTTTCGATCCTAATGTTCCAACTTATCGAGGACGGCCATGCTACGCAATTAGCACTTTCCGATGTCTACTTCAGCTTTGCCGCATAGTGTCTCGCATCGTAGACGCTTTCTACACAACCAATAACGCTACGCTTGCCAAGATATCTCCCGAAATGCACAAGGCAGCCCTGATGCAAAAGAGACAGGAGATTAGGGAGCAGCTACGCCAATACAAGGATGATATCCCTTCCTGGCTCCAGTTTGAGCCGGGCGTAGACCCTACTCCTCCGCCCCATCAGATAACGCCACAGTATGTGTAATATCCAGCCTTGTTGCAAATTATTACTGACTTCGATTGAAGTGTTATCTATTGGGCCTCCGTTATACTCACCGAGCAAGCGTTCCTCAATCGCGGCCGCTCCAGCTTTGCTCCCAAGCCCAGCCCGTTCGAGTCAAGCGCCCAAGAGGAGAGCAGTCAGAAATGCATTGAAGCTGCACTCCGCATCTGGAGGCTCGTGGAAGCGTACAAGAAGGCTTTCACCCTGAGGCGAGCGCAATATGGCATATCCTACGCTACATACTGCGCAGTGCTTGTGATCCTTGAGCATACTGATCAGGATTGCGATGAGTACATTGGATGTATTCGGTTCTTCTGGCAAGCGCTATTAGAATTTCAACGGGGGTGTAATTATGGACTGAAACGGCCCTTGAAGTTGCTCAAATCTCTCATGAGTCGAATCGAGAGAGTGACAAAAAGCATTAACATGGATGCTACAGCGACAACAACAAACTGCCTAGACCTAAGTGGTAAGTGTCAGCCCAACTTCGAGAAGAAACGTACTGATAGCTCTGTTACAGCTTTCCAAGCCGACATGGACTCCCTGTTAGGGTCTGGCGATGCCTGGGGCGGGGCATGGATGGGTGCAGCGACTCAGGATGGTCTCCTTGCAGATAATACTCTGTTCGGTATTGCAGACGATACTCTTCTGGGAGTATACATGTAGGATTCTGATGTCTTGAAGGATAAAAGTAGAGGCTCTGAAGAAATAAGAAGGCGGCTCTGTATAGGTATGATACTTCCCAGTCTATCCCAGCCACATCTAAAATTATGCAATAACTCTACTTGCACATTGACAGCGTCTAATCACTTCTGCCGCCATATGACACGCTCAAGGTTGAAAGAGGCTCAACCACATGATTATAAAAGTCCAATGCATGGTTCGGCGGCTCCTCTGAGGTTGTTGACTGCGTTTGGTTGCTGTAGTCGATGCACCAGCTCGCCACTGTCGCGTATGCTGAACCCATTCGGAATGGGAGATCTTTCCCGACGGTTGATGTCACTCTGTCCTTGAGTAATCGCGCCTCGGGACTGTGAAAGTTCTTCATGCCTGGCAATAATGACTGTGTCGAGGAACCGCTTGTTGATACCCTCCCACGCCTAGAGTCGAAAAGACTAGTCAAGGGCGCCCAGATACCAATCTCCAGAAGAACAAGTCCTAAACTGTATATGTCGTATTGAACCTTGTATCCTTGCGCGGCTGCCCCTTGATAGTCAGGGTGACGATACATGGCCACAGAAACATCACTGTTGGCTTTTGAGCGGTCGATGGTCTGCGACTCTGTCTCAAGCCTGGAATACTCGAAGCCGCAGACGACGGGGGAATCTAACTGATCCCCGATACGTTGTGTTTTTGCATCTATGTGAGGAAACAAAATGTTGTCACTGCGGATACTCTTGTGCATCCAGTTACTACTATAGAGCTGGTAGAGTGTAAACGAGATCTCACTCGCCAACCTAAAACGCTGCTCAAGAGGCGGACGGGGTTTGTAATCTGGTTGAAGCAGACGTAAGAGGGACAAAGGCTCAGAAGAAATATCCGGAGCTGGAGCCAATGCTTGCGGAAAATGAAAAACGAGCCACCAGCAGTAATGCTCTGGGTCGTGGATGTAGCCCGCTGCTTGAGGGACTTTGAAGGGCGGCGACTTTGGCAAGGCCAGCAGCGAGATAAGTTTCTGAACTCGATTCCAGAGCATCGTCTTCGAGCTATGGTCCAAGTCTGACTCGAAAACCTTGCGTTCGAACAGGAACAGCGAAGTCGGACTGTCCTTCACTGGTGCTAAGAACCGGGTACGAGTTGCGAAGTCTGACGGGACATGATAGTGCGTCAAACGCAGAGACTTCATCGCAGAAGGTGATATAGGGCCCGTTGACGACCGGCTCTCGTTGTTTGAAAGAGATTTTCGGTCAACCTTTGCCAGCGTTTCCGCGTCCCGGTCAATGTCGACTGCTGCTCTGACCATTGCCAGGGATTTTTCGTCTACCGCACTGCCGACAACAAGGACGTTGATGCGCTCATAGTCGTTGATAAACTTTCTCCTTTGAGTTTCGGTCAAGAGCTTATTCAAGAGGTCAATTTCGTCGCGTAGTTCAGTGACGAGCTTCTTCAACTGGTCTCTATCTTTGACAACCCATCGGACACGGTTGGACACGCTGCGAGAGACAGAGCTGCCTTTCGGCGTTCCCGTTTTGTCCCCCGTGTTATCCTCTTCCTTATCAAGGGATGTTGCTCTGTAAAGCTTGACTCCGCTGGATCGTAGCGACTTGCGCATACGAGTCACGAAACTCGACACGGCGCTTGTGGTAGGTTGGCTGCCGTCAATGGTGACTTGAACGCCGTATCGCTCTCGCACCTTGTCTGCATCCTCAAGCATGCGGGAAATGACATGGAGCTCACGCAGCAAAATCTCGCTTGCCATAGCCAAGTGCGGCGCCAATGTGCCATCAGCCAGGCCTGAGTTGGCGCCCCATGCTTGAAGCCTCAGACGCTCCATCTCCAGGGCGATAGCGAGTGCTTCAGCCTCATCGAAGTAATGTAGAGCCGTTCCAAAGGCGTCAACTGCCTTACAAGCCGCGAAAAAGGCGATTTGAGCGATGGCTATGCCTGTGCCTGGGTCTACCATGGCGTTGATGGGTGCAAGCTTGCGACGTCTTTGTCATGCTCAAGAATGAGACTGTGCAGGATCATCTGGACGAGAGACAATGGCCATGCGGCGCGGCGATACAATGCTTCCGTGAGCGGGGTCAACCAATTCATGCAGCGAGAGGTTGAACAAGACCGCAACCTCGATCCTAGCTTATCATTAAGCACGTCAACTCGAACAGAACGCCAAGTTAATCCGGCCCAGTTGAGTCCTGTCAAGTGAACTTGGCAAGCGGTTGACTCCGGATCAACCGAAGCAGAATAACAACCTGAAAGAAGTCCAACGCTTTGTAGACCGCATGAATATTCTTATCGGTTTATCGCTACTCGCAGCTACATCGCCTGCTTTTCAACTATAACAATGACTTCTGGATTCTATCATTCGTACTCTGTGGGCCTGTCCTCGACAGACTCAACATCAGACGCCACTACGTCGGCTTCTGCGACGGCACGGACAGCGGCTACTTCGGCGCATACCAGTGACGCAGCCTTCAAAACTGCAGGTTTTGCTTCATTTGCTTGTCACGTTGCCTTTCTAGAGGATAAGCTACGCCGTGGCGACCTGTCAAAGTTCTTCGATGGTCATGAGATTCAGACAGCCGCCCGCATCCCAGCCGGAGGAGGAGGTTTCTTCATTGTCGACCGAGCCAGGATAGCAAATCAAGGTGCCGCCGATAGTCGGACGATCGTTGCTATTAAGACCGCTAGAGATCTGTCTGGGTAGGTAGTGGCGCCCTCCTCCCTCTAACTCTGTGCCTGCATACTAAGCAGTGGCACTCAGGCACCCTTCGAGATGGAAGGATATTCTCCTTGAGGTTCGTGCCCTGCTCCACGAGCCGTTGCGGTATCATCCTAATATTGTACACCTTCTCGACTTTGGATGGTCACATTCGTCAGAAACAGGATCGCCTTTCCCAACATTGGTACTCGAGTATGCCGAATTCGGCACCCTTGATGCACTTCAAGTGAAAAATAACTCACCACTGTCTTTCCGCATCAAGCAAAAGCTTTGCTATGATGTCGGGCGTGGACTGTCGATCCTTCACGCCTGTGGCATAATTCACGGAGACTTGAAACACGAAAATGTCTTGATATTCACAAACCGAGAGGAGTATCCGCCTGATCAGCCTTACACAGCTAAACTTGCCGATTTTGGCGGTGCGGTGATGGACATTGGGAAGGATACAGGACACCTCTTGCGAATGACAACGATCCCTTACAACGCTCCCGAGTCAGGCCGGCTACTCACTGTTGATGGCATCGAAGCCACTGACGCCTATTCGTACGGAATGCTGATTTGGAGAGCGTTTATCGATTGCCAGGATGTGCTGGTTGCCATCAAATTCAGACAGGCAGCCGGTCCTCTATCAGAAGATGAAAAGCTGGCGCTGAAAAATCTGAAGAAGTCAGACTCTTTCCTCCACAAGGCTATCGAAACTGCGGAAGTGTATGGTCAGTCTCGGCCCTTACCAGAAGACTCAGTCAATATGATCATTGACGCCATGAATGCGACACTCGCCTCCGATCCAAACTCGAGGTCCTTAGTCCAGGCTCAGGCCAGGCTACGGGGGATGTCAAGGGAACAAGTTAAGGATTACATGCTCGCCCTAGAACGCGAGAATTCAAGTCGAAGGGAAATGGAGAGAACCCGTATTCCAGGTTCCCATGGAATTGACATGGATGGTGTAGGCTACGCATTAGGTCGGCATGGCCAGACATACGACGCTCAGCAGAATCTCCCTGGATGTCGACCGGATCTTCCGCACCCTCAGGCCGGCGGGTATCTGTTCGAGCCATTCAAGCTGAAGACATTCCTAGACTGGTCCCAACAAGTCACAATGGTCAAAGAACTAGAACAACTTGCAAACAACCCACCATTTGACGAGGACTCCCCTGAAATTCAGCCTTGGATGGCCTCGTACCACCTCTTCCAAGCATCCCTGAGCGGGTTCGGGACCTCCAGTGACCCCAAAAGAGCCTGTCACTGGCTATACAAAACGTCTAAAGCAACAATTGAATCTGCAGATGTTGATTACTTGGCGAAAGCATGGCTCACTCGGATCTGCAATGCTGTGGGCGTGGCTTCTCCGTTGACTCCGGATGAGCAGATTGATGATTTGTTCTGGAGTATTCTCCGCGGCCATAGCCACTGCATCCAGGACAGCGAACTTGTGATGCCGCTTTTTGCGGATCCAAAAAAAGAGAGAGCTGCCCGAAATCGAATCAGGGAAGCAGTTCGTGTCAACAAGATCCTGACCGGGGGAACTGGGATGCCGCATTATGCACCGCGTATGATGAGTCGCAAGTATGATCTTGGTGACCTTCAGGCGTTAGATGCAGACATCCGGTCAGAGGTTGGCGGAAACTATGACTCGTGTCTTCGTCATGCATCTGAGAATCTCAGTGCTTCGAATACGGGAGAAAGGTCGAGGTTCGACAAGATCTATGTCAATCAGAGAGGTCACGGTCTGCTGCACTATGCTGCCACTGTTGGAAACGTCAAGGCTCTTGAGCATCTATTCCGCAAGTACAAATGCAACATCAACTTGCCGAATCAGTCGCTTTCGGAAACTCCCCTGGTCTGCGCCTGTAGGGCTGGACAGTATGACACTGCCAAGTTCTGCTTGGAGAACGGTGCCGATCCCAACGGCTCAGAGTTTGGACAAGAAGCACCTCTCCACTGGATCTCCAGGTTTGGGGCAGCTGAGATGAGACTAATCACTCAAAGGCTTGTCGAAGCGGGTGCAGATGTCTCGCAACTGACGCGCGGGATGAGGAAAGATGTTCGCCGTATCATCGCGGATTGGGAGGATAGACTGGGTCTGCCTTTAACCCCGTTGGGTCGAGCTGTTCTTGACAACAGCTTACCTGCTGTCCAGACGTTGTTGAAGATTGGCTCGGCAGATCCTACTACAAGGTCTACACAAGAAGGGGGAACAAAATTGTCGGCCCTTGAGCTTGCTGCTGTGCTGACCTTTCCTAACATCTTAGCAGAGCTTCTAAATCACCAGGACGGTCGAGGTGGCACAAGCCAGATGAAGGTTCTCGACGAGTTGGATATGCTGCAACTTGCTCGCGACATGCCGGGTAAAGGCACCGCAGATCCCTTGACGCCTCATAGCAGGCTCGTACGTTGTGGTATCCACTACAAGGAATGGCTCTCCCACACGCTCCGGATTCTCCACGATCGGCGGAAAGTCCAAAGCTTCGATTTACATGACCAGTCATCATGGAAACTACGAAGCTCAAAATGCCTTTGCAGAGAAGTTGAGCTAGGTGACCTAGACATTGTTCAAGCCCTGCTTGAGCTAGGTTATGATGTCGATGGGTTACCAGGTCATCGTCCTCTGACCGCAGCGGTCAGATCAAACAACAAAGACCTGTTCGAATTGTTCGTCTCCTACGGAGCCAAGTTGACTTTTAACGACAAAGAGGAGTCACTACTGCAATCCATAGCCTCGAAACCGAGGACGACACCTGATGAGTTAGAGATTGCTTGGTTCCTGGTTGAGAAGAAAATTTCAGTTGAAGCAGCACACGGGGAGCGCCCATCTCCACTCGCATCGGCTGTTAGGAATGGTTACTTTTCTCTCGCTGACCTGTTGATCGCCAACGGTGCTGGCGAGAGTGTGAACCATTTCTATCAGTGGGAGCCATCAGGGAATTTCTTGTCTGTTCTCGGAGTCCTCCTAGAATCCCAAACCTACTCCTCTCTCCTCTCCATCGACTACCTGGCAAAGAAAAGTGAAGAGAAGGCGATAGCCTGGAAGCCGCTTGTAGACTTGACGAGGAACCTTAGTCCTGTTCACATGCTTGCTTTGCAAGATCCTAGGCGTATCAACTCGCGGCAACAAATTTCTACACGCATCATTCATCGCGTATTAGATGTTTTTCCTACGCCCAATCATCTAAACGAGCATGCCATTCACGACGAGTACGGAACGCCACTCACAGCTGCGATAATGACCGTCAATGTCGATGTCGTATCTGCACTCTTAGAATCAGACTATCAGAGTGACATTTTCACGACTGTCCAACTGGAATCCCTACCAGCAAGATTCGAAATGTCAGATGGCGCTTCGCCAACTATGCTGGTCTTTATACGGTTTGCCCAGAGCCTTGAGAAATTTCTCCGGGAAGCAATATTGGACCAGGACAAGTTTGAGGAGTTGAAAAGCCTGGAAAGGCTTGGATACACGTTGTTTGACACAGCATCCAGGGTGGTACAGCAACAGCCAGATCACGGCATACCAGCTAACCACACGGATCCGGCTTCCTTAATACAGACATGGCAGCAGTTGTATGCCCTCCTGGTAGTCCAAAAGGCAGAGGCGGAAAGGAGGGCAGCGCTGCAGGCGACAATGTCTAATCTTTCTTTGAGTAACCAAGCCGTGGGATCAAGATCTGGACATCATGCAAACACAGACGGTGAGATGCCAGTCAGCTTTGCACAGCTGACAAAGGAGAAACAGAAGACTTGGTGGGACACACCCGATGAGCATACGTAGGACTGTGGCTAATGCAGGGTTCAGCGGCAATTGACATTCCTTTTCTCCCTCTCAGGTTATCCCAGGTAACGGAGAAGTATATTCAATCACATACAGCAACAAAGGGAAGATGCGCGCATAAAATGGAGCATATCTACAGCGTGTTCTTTGATCGGATGCGATGTTGATGGGATAGCAAGGGAGCCCGGAATCCGTATGTGTGAGGTGTGAGTGTAACAGACAGGTAGAGCACTTGAAACCAGAGAAATGGAGGTATTATGAAGGACTTCTGGGAGATTGTGAATTGGTCGATGACTCGGCTCAGCTCTGCTGGCACGGATCAACCCCTGAATTACGATTCAAGTTCAAGCCCAGTCCTCATTTTCCTGACCTCCCTTCTCAAAGTTCATTCGGAGATTAAGCGGGGCTCTTGTAAGGTTACCAATAACCTTATTTCAAGCATAAGCATACTTTCAAAAATAGCACCTGTATGTTTAACATGACACAAACTGAAGTGATGTGTTAAGCAAGGCAGTCGAGTGAGGTGATAGACTTCGAAAGTCCTTCGCTGCATGTTCTAGCTCGGAATTGACTGTACTTTGCATCCAGTACTGCCAGACTATTATTATTCGATATCATGATACCGTTTTCTCCAGCTATCCTCTTAAGAATCAGTTTTCGTTCGCGTCTCAAAACCAGCTCTTTGGTGTTTGCAGTAGCCCCATCTGGGAGGTCTTCTCACATCCTTGTTGGGACTGGACTCAGGTTACTTGTCTGTGTGGCTAGAAAAGAATTCCCGGCTACACAAGATAACTTCGCTAACGAACTGGCACACTATTAAAAACTTCCAGTGACCTAAGTGCTCCACGTTAGGATGCTAGAACCACCGGATGAAGTCGTGATGTTTCAGTCCCTCACAAGCAGTTACCTCTAATTTTACCGATAGCTGACTTCTTCTTGTTGAGGTTTCCGCATTTCAGCGGAAGGCATACCGGGTCAGGGACAAGCACTTCCCACGCATTGGAGGCCACGAACGCCTTGGCGTAGCAAGGCGGCTTCATACCCCTTGTCGTGGCTTGTGATATACGAGGTGGCCGCTTGAACGACGCAACTACTCAACACTACCCCAGGAGGCGAACCAGTTCTCTTGTCAGCAAAGACGCCATCTCGCTTGCCTTATCAGGTTCGCCTACTTTCCTATGTACCTTGATCTGCTGCAAAAATAATCTGGTCGGGTAAGCGTCGGTATTCAACATGCGGACTTTAGAGTCCGATGAGTGAGTGGGCTGATTTCGCGTCTTCGCCATAAGCGCGGGTCCATGTTGGCCTGTTAGTTTAGCAGACTTGGTCTACTCCAGTAGATTGTCTCCTTTTAGCAGAATTGCGCGTTGGTCTTCTTAAATATAAGACGTGGTCAAGTGATGCGCCCATTGGCGACTGGCTTGTTATTGCTGGACTGAGTGATAACTAGGAATTAGCACTACCAGTTGTTTGAAGCAGCATACATGCTTGTCGGTAACCATATTCCGAGATCTTAGCGCCTCGGTGTGTTTGTATCAACTTGATTGGTCAGGCAATGCATGCTCTGTCTCTTCCACTTCCGCTACAAGGAATGAGGACCCGGCTTGTTCGGTTATCCCCACCAATGAACGACTCGCCTTTCAAACACATGTTTGAATCTCTCCGCTCTGTGTAGCCAACATCTCTCCACCTGAACGAGAAGGAGGTGATGGTCGGGCTTATAATAGACGCGAGAAGGCGAAGTATCACGTGCAAGCTGACAGGAGAAGGGTGACGGCTGAGCAGAGCCGACACACTGATTAGATCAAGTAACTTCCCATTGCTTAGTGAATCTCTGTTGCCTGATATTCTTCTACTTCAGTATATTTGACGGGGTGAGAAGGCTGCTTCGAGGCGAGTTACTGACAAGAACTTCCTTCTCCCTCACCTTCGTCGAGCCATTATGAACGTTCAACGGATTGGCCTTTCGGCCATGTGCGGTATGAACTTTAATCTCTGTTAACATCTAGACAATGGCATTCACTGACGAGGAACTGGCCAGGCGCGACAAGGCCTAATGTCTTCTTCAATCAGAACGTTCCCAAACTATCCCTTGCCGCTCGCCTTCTATCCCAACAATCGTGGTAGGTCCCAGATTTTCATACTCGCCTCCAACACATACGATCATTAGAAAACGCAATCGTGAGACACCGAGCCTAACATGCCGTACAGCAGCCCGCCAGCGATTGTACGAATGAAACCGAAGGAAGGCCAAGAGATCCTTATAAAGCAACGCCTTAACCGACCCGTTTCTCCTCACCTTTCTATCTACAAGACCAGTCAGATCTGGTTCAGTGCTTCCGCCTGGACTCGGATTACGGGAATTGCAGTTGGCGGTACAGCCTACCTCTCCCTCTGTGCTTACGCTATTGCACCTTACTTCGGCTGGGGCTTCGATTCCGCAGCGATGGCTTCGGCTTTCGGCTCTTTACCTTTTGTCGTCAAAGGTGCGCTGAAGTTTGGTTTGGGCTTCCCCTTCTCATACCATTTCATAAATGGCGTCAGGCATCTGACATTTGACCTGGGTTTTGGGTACAAGAAGGCACAGTTTGCAAAGTCAGAAGCTGCCACCTGGACACTGAGTATTCTTGGCGGCCTGATCCTGGCGTTCTTGATTTAGGTGTCGATGTGGGGGAGAAGAAAGAAAAGGGATAATGGCGCGTTGGCTTTCGTCCTCGAAGATGCCATAAAGATAAAAAATGTATACATAGTTATTGACACCTTAGCACTTAGTACATGTATTACAAATACTCCCAGTAAATAACATACAACCATGGCCGAAGTCCTTTCTATACAACATGCAAGAACCCTTGCAGAACATCGTTGGCAGATACCACGGAGCTACTATCACGGAGAATTTTACGTAATCGGTGAGTTTCATTGCCATCTGCTGCTGCTCACAAATGGGTTTGCCAAGGCTGTGTAAATCTGGTTCAAGGCGCCCTGGGTATCCCTCGATTTACGGGCCGGGATGTGTTGATCCGCCCCTTCGGCGAAGACCGGAGAACCGGCAAACCTCTATTCCTGAAAAGCAGGGAACTCTTCCGAGGGGTCAACCGGGCACAATGATCTGCTTTCCCGGATCAGACTGCGGCTGATTGATCGCTGGTCTCTGGGGTTGGCTCAGAGGCAGCCGGAAGTGTACCTCCAAGAGCGGATCCGGCTGGGGGTCTGCCCGGGGGACTACCTCCAGGGGCCGAACCATTACCGCCACCAGGCGCCCCGGAGTTCTCGTTGGCAACACCTCCTGATTCATAAAGATACGCGGCCGGGGTAACGGACTTGGACTGGGTGACGTTGATGCCAAAAGCGAGCCAGGCGAAGAGGCCATCGCGGATATCATCTCCAAGGAGAGTGTACTCCATGAAAGGGTCCGCGCCATCCGTGGCAGTTTCCTCGTTCAAGATCATATCATCGGCGTTCTCGGTGAGCTGCTGTGTGTTTGAGATGTAGGGCTCCAGTGCTTCAACCTGCGAGATCAGACCCTGGTCGAAGAAGGCTTGTCCAACGTGGCTGGCGTAGTTCTCGCTGCCCAGAGTCATGTTGGGCAAAAGAGTAGCGTTTGTGTAGGCCATAACATGAATATGCGTGGCTCGGCCGGTATAGTGCCCTGGAAAGATGGACTCGAATTGCGCGACACCGTCACAGTCGGTACGCTGGATCCCGCGAAGCCAAGTGTTGTCGATGTTTGTATCGTCGGAGTCATCGCCATTGCCGCGTGCAACAACCCCGGAGTAAACACCAGTGGCGTTGCAGTGCCACAGCTCGAGGTACACATGGGGTACTGGATCGCACGTCTCGACATCAATGACTTGATAGTCAAGGATAATGTTGAGACCCTCTTGCTCTTCTCTGATATTCTCGCGAACGTATTCACCTGCCACATCTACCCATGTAGGTTAGAACTGATGCTCTCTAGAGGATAGACGCGATTAAGCACTTACAGTAAGGTCCCTGGGTCACCTCTGCAGTCAACACGCAAGAGTTGTTTCCAGCAAACAGAGCGGCTGCGTCAGTGTTCAAGGTGAAGCCTTGGTCCGTCTGATTATGAGAGGTGTTCAACCCCGACTTCAGGTCTCGCTTCTTTCGAGTCTTTGAGATGTGTGCCGAGCGGCGTGCAATGTTCCGGGCCTCGAAGCCACGAGCCTTGAGCTGTTCTGCGCAGTGGGCGAGTGAAGAACGCTTGACTGAGCCTAGGAACTCGCGCCTCTCCGCGGCCTCTTGAGCGGCATCGTGTCCTGGATGGGCTGTAGTTGCCCCTGAAAAGAGGAGCAAGCCTGCGAAGAGTCTCATAGATAGGTGCATACTGATCAAGAAGAGGTTGCTGATGTTTCTGTATCCTTAAGAGTTAGTATTCCAGGACAGTGACTGTGGTGTCTTGTCGATGGTTTCTAAGACTACCGTAGAATGAACAACTGATAATCGGTGATACTAAAAAGCCATCTCTAGCTGGCAAGCCTTAATTATACGTCCTCGCTTTCTAGTTAGAGTTGCATTGAAGCCATCCCAACACTGCCCGACTGCCCAATTCTAGCCCACATTACGGCACCTGCCAGAAACTGCCTCCACAGCAAGTCATGCAACGGAATGTGATGACGCGTTACTTTTTTCAAAAAAGCAACAAAGGGAATCTTTTCCGAGATGCAAGGGCAAGTTTAGAGCTTTTCCCAAGCAACGTGACGACGTATGCAGCAGTGACGCAAGGCGCTTGTGAACAGCCGCTACCTATCACGAGTATCGTGAAGCAGGCTAGCTAGTTCCCGACAAGTCTCCATCGCAAGGTCAAATCGAATTTCACTCCCGTGAATAAGACGATAGCAATTGGTCAACTGCGCTGGCAAGGTTTAGAGCCCGTGGGAGACACGCAAGCCTCCCGAGCTTTGTGGGGTTCACTCAACAGGATCATGTTGCCCACTTCCCGTTGAATGACTCGTAAACCGACCACCTCAACGGCTCCAAAACGATTTGTTTGCCCCTGGTTGGTGCAGCCGGGGCTGTAAGCATCCTGCAGTGTCCTCTTTTCTTCAATCCTGAGTACCACATTGCCAATCTGCCCAGACAGCCATGCCGAGGTTTCAATGACCTAGTTGTGAAAACAACAACTCGTCAATTCTTGTTTATACGGCCTCTTCAGTATTTTAAAACTTGGCGAAGGGTGTAAATGTCATCGAAATTGCCAGGTGGAACTCACACCTGAAGCTCGCCAGTTTACATTTCTGTTTGCAGACCCTGGCTCATACTGCTCTAAGCAATCAGTCTATCTCTATGCAATTGCTAGATCTACGGGAACGGGATGCAATGTCCAGGTTGGGCTGGGGTGGGCTAGGGAGCGAGCCGTCCGATGATCCATCATCCAGCAATAGTCCGTCACCAAATTGATCCCGCAGAAACCTCTGCACATCGTTGTTTGCGCCATATCCCACTGAAAAAAAAATCGGGCTACCCTCGATCATGAGACTCTCAAGGTTCGTGGCTCGAGACAAGGCGACATACACCTGACCTTTTTCAAACGCCCGCGACAGGTCAACGATGACACGATCCAGTGTCTTGCCCTGGCTCCTATGAACACTTGTAGCCCATCCAGCTATAAGAGGAATCTGCGTTCGAAGCAGGAGGGAGCAAGGCTCCTTGTTACCAACCAAACAGAGCTGACCACGCACCAAGGGTAGATGGTGCACTTCTCGCCGTTGTGAAAATGCACAATCGGCCAGTACAGCACCTTTTCGGGCTTCTCCTTCTGCAAGCTCTGCTTCTCCTTTGCTTCCATAGATCTTCTCAGTTGTGACTTCTATCCTCGAATGTTTCACGGCGAGGTTTCGTTGTATCATTCAGAGTTCCCTTTTTGGTAGTTACTATCCACTTGAACGAGCAAAAAAGGTGAGACTTAGAGTGCGTCAGTTTATCACATAGAATATTCGGGAGGCGCACAGCGTGAGAAGGCTTGAAAATGTCATAGAAATTCGCCATCTCCCTCAAGCGAATACAATATCAGCCACGGCTTAATTCGTTT
The DNA here is from genome assembly GCA_014899095.1 of Fusarium buxicola. Lineage (NCBI taxonomy): Eukaryota > Fungi > Ascomycota > Sordariomycetes > Hypocreales > Nectriaceae > Fusarium > Fusarium buxicola. Next base: position 5,532 of record JAAVUK010000080.1, on the reverse strand, counting down.
CTTCAACTGATGCAGTCAAGAAAGTCTCGAATACTGAATGTGTACAGTACTCAATCAACCTACCCTACACCGTCACATTAGCTTCAAAGGCGGCGGCACAAGCGTTCGTCAAAGGCGGCTTACCTACTTGGCTTTAACCTTGAAAACTAACATGATGGTTGCCGTGCTATATTACGACTACGTAACCATCAGCCCATGCTTCAGCTGGTCAAGGTAGGAAACCGAGACGATGGGGCGTGTGAACAAACGATGGGGCCCGTCATTTAACCATTCCCCACCAACTCGATCGGAAAGTGGAGGTGTTGCATGGATGTGAATACGGTTTATCAAAGCGCAACTATTATCAATTCTTGAAAAATTCTCTTAGGATGATGAAATGTATATATTTCCAGCCTCTTAAGCAAAGAGAGGTAATGATCTGTCTTCGTTCTAGTTTGATAATCCACTCGATAAACTCGGTAAAGTTTAAACTTGTATATAAGTCGGTGTTCACCACTTTCGCAGGTAGACATAGGGACTAACTAAGGGTTTTATTGGAATAGAAAGCTATATATGTGGAATATTCACCTGAAAAGAGTTGCTAATTGATTTGAGTACTCTTCTAATGTCCGCTACTTAGCACAGAGATTACCTGGTTAAGGTAAACTGCCGGTGCGACACAGTCGCCCGCTTAATTGGTTTGAACCACCTGCGGGGAGTGAACGGCGAGAAATGGTTGGCTGCAAAATAGGGATTAACATTCGGCGTTGATGTGCATTTCAGCCCCCGTCGATATGGCGGCTATAGCATCCGACTCGCCCTAATATACTTGCTCGCCGCTTCCATCGTAGTAGAAGAACGCCATCATGAGCCTCACCCATTCTAAAACTTTGTCTCTTGATTCCAACTCCCGGATTATTGGGTTTATCGAGCCTTGTACTGGTCGAGAACGTGCAGTGGCGCTCAAGTTGATCCATTGTGCCGGCTCTCAGAGTCTCGGCCCGTCCCCATGAAGTGGCATTAGCGGTCCTAGCGTCTGTCTTGAGAAGATAAATCGAACCATTATTACAGGATGTAACCCTCCCAAGCGGCACCAGAGCATCAAAGGGTCGAACGATTCATGTCTTCAAGTGCTCTTACCTTCAGGAGAGCTCGATGGGCATGGGAAAGAAACATTGACAATCAGTGGACGAAGATATCTACCTGAGACAATTAGGAAACATGTCTCTGTTGGACAGCCAGCCAACAAAAAGCCGCCGGTGTATCTCTTTCCCTCCAACCATTTTTGTAGTGGTCCACCGAGACTTTACCCATATCTATCAACCTCTTGCCTTTGTTTCTGTTCAAGAGATCACGTTGTTGACGTTGCCCAGCGAAGCATTCCGTAAGGTACAGTAGTTCTTCTCCTACCGGACCTCTGGTTCCTCCGGTTATTACAAGCCACCATATTTAGTGGTACGAGTGGCGTTGTGAACAGGCTTGACAGGCTAACCGAGTATCCCGGGGGGGCGGTTAGGAGCTCCGAGCGGAGAATGGTGGCTTCTTGACTCAAAAGCTTACCTCCAAGATTGAGCGAATAGCGCCAATTGAGGCACTGTCTTTTTAAATTGTTTGTTGGGAGACGTGCCAATGAAGTCCCGGGCAGTATCACCACCCCATTTGCGGTAATTATTTCGGGAGACAAATCTCCCGAAACATGTCAAGCATCGCTCAACAGTATTCAGCAAAAACATGACTCGATCATGGCCATGTATTGAGGGGTAATACTACGCAGGCAGGATACGAGGCCACTGCTATAGGTAACGGGGGACAGAAAACACGGGACTTGATGAGGTGAGAGCCCAGCCAAATCAACCTCGTGTTTTCTGTCCACGACTAGCTTGGTCGTCTTTGCTGTCTGTGCGGCTTTCACTGCAGCATCAACTCGCTGCTGTTTCTCCGGGTGCTTGGACAACCCCCATTCCAGCCACGAAGTGCAGGGCAGCCCCGCCATTATGTCGCGATCGGCATAGCATCGATGCAGGAAGCCCATCTCGTCCAGACTTTGAAGCCTCCAAATGTCCTTTTCAGCCATCCCAGTACCCATTCTCGATAGTTGGGCCTGGACTGATAACTAAGGGGGCGGTTTGGCGCCGTTGGCTGCGGTGAGCTGGCAACCCAACGCAGTGGAAGGGAGGGAGGATATAAGTATTGTGGTGGATCCTCCAGTCCGTCGCTGTGTCAGTTTCCCCATGCTGAAGACGCTCCGCCATACACTCTGTTTTTGCCAACCATAGTCAATTCTCGTCAATTCTCATTCCGTGACAATGTCTATCAGCGATGCTGACAAGCACCTTTGGCTGTCCTACTGCAAGGTGATACAGAGTGCCGTCGGTGGCCTCCCTGGACACAAGCCCGCCCTGTTCTTCACCAAGAAAGCCCAGAAGGCACCAGTTGCATCGCCCGATATCGACCCCGCCTATACAAACTATGGCATCAATTCCATCATCAACAATCTCCTGCAGACGAACGACTTGTTTTTCGACCCTTCGCACCACAAGACATACATCCATTGTCTCCTTGAGTAAGTCGGGTGGAGAAACACAAGCAAAGGATTTCAGCTAAATTCGTCCCAGATACCTCCTCTCGGTCAAAGCTGTGAGTGAAAACAACAACGACGGCCGTCTAATCTTCCTTCTTATAAAAAACAGGGCGACAACAACCCAGCTCTCCTAGCGAGGATAGAGATGACGGGCAAAAACTTCACCAGGGCTCTCGACAAGGCTTTGGAGGAGCGCGACCGGGCGTTGGATATGTTTGAGAAGGAGGAAGGATACGGCAAGACCGGCGAACAAGACTTTTCCCAATGGTGGCCCTTGAATTCTCCTGGGTATGCTGCTGCTAAAAAGACGGTCGAGGCCTCAGCCGCCGACTATCGAGCGAATCTCACAAGCGTTGGCGGACCCGCTGCCGACCGATTGTCTAAAGACTTCGACACGATTGTTCAGGCTTTGATCGGTGGACAGGCCGTCCCAGGGTAGGGGTTTCATCTGTTTCCCTCATATCCGTGGCTGACATATCCCAGCATTACCATGCCAGCTTGTCACGCCTCTGCCGCCATCGCTCGTGGTCTGCTCAACAAAGACAGAACACCTCATGCCCTCACCTACGTTCCCGAGTTCAGCTCTCAAGAGTATACGTACCAAATTGAACACTGGCTCAATGGCGTAGGCGACGGAGATTCTTCAGCACAGATCGGTGTCTGCGACGGACAGGCTGTCAACGAGTCTGACTTTGGCCATGCCGCAACGGACGGATTTTCATATGGCCCTGCCATCTCGTTCTCTCTCAAGGGTGGACTGGACCCTGAGCGCGCGGTATCCTTCGAGGGAGTGGACACTGAGAACGACCTAGACGTTCAGCTCACTTACGATGAGATCCAAACGATCGCTGTGCCTGCCGGCCAATGGTGAGTCTCTCCCCCGCGTAGCCCAATCACAGCACGTCACAAGCCTTTATATGAAGACAATTCTTACATGGCCTCGTCACAGGAACGTCCCCAGTCCTGGACGGCGGTACCAGCTGAACGGCAACGCCTCCCAGGAGTCTCGGAATCTTGCTTTCCCTGACTACTTGATTGTTGTCAGAAATCTTGGATTCAAAGTCGGAACTCAGGACACAAAGCTCAGCAATCGGATTGATGAGTTGTTTGAAGAAGCCAAATCCTCAGGAGGGTTTGTGCGCGTCTTTGGTATCCCTGCTGCGCCGGATGGTAACCCTGAAGAAAGCACCGAGGAGACTGCTCATACTGCAGAATGGGATTCCTGTGCCGGTGTGCTCTCCATTAGGCCTACAGCCGATGCTGGTTTTGCCTCGATTGTTGCCCTTGTCGGGGAGCTCAACATTAGCTAGTGAGTTAAACCTGGTGCGGATTGAACTCTCACGAGCTCGTACAAGTCACATCGATTCGAACGCATGTACATTGATACATATATAGCCTCATTTCATCCTAGGTACTTTTGATTGGCGAAGGATAGCCACCAGGGCTTTATGATAGAGGACGGGTACTCAGCATAGGTAGAGCCTCGACTGATGTAATACAATGGATGGAACATATCTTTGCGACCCAAAGCATTCTCGCGTGTCGTCCTTCACCGAGATGCAAAGCACGTCAGTCATTTCTTCGAATATATCAGCGGCCCAAGTTGGGTCCTACTCCCGTCAACTACGCCAGACCCTATTTGCATCTCCAGGTTGACCGGTATTTGAGAAATCCTGCATGGCTACATCCAAGGACATCCATCCATATAGTCTAGCTCGGTCTTTTCCCCATTATGCGTCTTTTCATCGATCCAGTGACCCTCAAGCCACCACCATTAGCCTCAAACAGACGCTGATTCTACGATAGACCCAGTGACTGCAAATCAGTTATAAACCGGCCGCATGGTCACCGTTTTGGTTTCACCTTCAAGGATGTAAGACGGGAGATTTGTCTCAGTTGGTATCTTGCTAGGGATTGAGGCATAATCCAGAGACAAGTGAAGATGTATATAAAGACGTGTGGCAAATATCTCATCAGACTGATCCCAACGTTTGGCGAGCAAAGCAGACGACAAGTTATTTCCACCTAATCGTGTTGTCCGGGATCAAGCGGACTCGGAAAGGTATATGACTATAGCATCTCAGTAAGAACTTCGACATTAGCTGGCACTGGAAACTTACAAGATCATGCCACGCAACCCCGGCATACTCAGATTCGCTCTTCCCATAGTGTTCAAAGCCAAGCTCCTGGTAAAACGGAATGAGTCGATCATACGTCAAGATCGAGATTCTGTCGGCTCCACCAGCCTGCTTCATCTGGCCGATGTAAGATTTCATAAGAGCCTTGCCAAAACCGGACCTTTGATAGTTTGGCGCGACTGCGAGGGCGTGTAGAGCAATAGTCCTGCCGTTTCTCTTGTGGCCAACACCGTAATCCACTTGAGGGTCTGCTTTCCAGTCGGGAGGACAAGCCATGTCCTCGTCTCTCACAGGTTTGTTTGTAGACTTCGTAGAAATTATGTGCCCGATCAGCAAATCATCATTAGAGGAGGACTCCTTGGTAACGACGGGAATGTCTTGAGGAGCTTGGGCGGGCATCTCTGCTCCGGCACGAAGGAAAAGACCAACGCAAAACTCCGGACATACGGTTAACCGGTACTCAATCTATAAACCTTCAGTTAGACTTTCAATACCAAAAAGATATCATGGCTTGGGTCTGCAACCCATCCCAGCTACCTTTTCACGAGTAGCCGCCTCTGCCGGTGGGAACGCAGCGGTCTCAACGGTTACGCATCGTTCAAGATCGTCAATGTCCAGGGGTCGAACGTAAAGCGCCATGGTGAAGGTGAGACGTGGTGAAGGTGTCCTGCAATTGGGTGATGAAGCTAATATCAAATGACAGGCCAATCGCTGATGGTCCGATGGACTGACTTTATACTTTTGAAGTGGCTCCAATTTTATGCTCTAAAAACGTGGCAGGGTTAAGAGCCCCACCCCATTAGTCGGCCACCCCCCTTAGTCAGCCACCAATTT
>JAAVUK010000079.1:0-177590 GCA_014899095.1 Fusarium buxicola | reverse complement strand
CTTCAAAATCATACTCTACTCGCATACCCCGTAGTTCCCGATGCAGCATGCTTACGGAGTACGGAGTAGCGCATTGAGCTCCCGGGCTCGCCGGGTTGCAATCGCGAACTGTCCAGGTGATACGGCTCGTCATGCCCTCGCAGGTGGAGGGACAGGCGCTCTCTGGTGGAGGAGGGCGTGACTGGCATCCGATGCGGCCAGGCGTTTGACTGTTCCAAGTCTTTGTTGCTTGTGGAACGAGGGACAATGAAGTCCGAAATGCCCTGCTAGGACTACCATGTCCTCGCAAATATCACAGCCATCTCGTGGTTTATCAACAATCTCCAGCGTGATTGTGAGCGAGATGCGCTGATCCGTGTGCCCAAAGCTTCTCTGTTAGCCCTAAGGCCGTTGATTGCATACCTAACTTTGCTCCATGTCATGTAGCCTGTTCTGGGTACGTGAGAGGAACCCCAGATTCCCCATTAAACATGCGTGATAAGAAGTTGCCACTTGTAGCTTTGGACCAGAGCTACGGCTCAGGCCGCGGGGTACGGTGTGTGCACTCTAATCTCAGCATGAGTGGCTGTATCGCTGTAACATGGCCCACACCGCCCCGCTAGAGCCGTGCTGAGTTTTTAGCTTGGTGTACTATGAGTGGCTGGCTTTTCCAGCATGACCCCTCAATCTTCTTTTCTTAGTGAGTGCAATTGGCTCAAGATTGCCATCATGGCCCGAGTGGGGCCTTATCAGGGATCAGCTCGCGACCCTTTTTGCGTTCGCCCAGAGTGTCAATGTTAGGCCAGGACTCGGCGGGTTAGCTGTAGCCTGTAGAGGTACTGCTTATCGGTGGGCATGATAGCAGCGCAGTAAGTAGAGATACATGCGGTGAGAAATATTTAGAGTACTGAGTTATAGTCCGTGACGAATGAGATTTCTTCAGCTCTCCCAAGGTGCTTGTCGTCCACGCTCTCTCTCCTCGTACAAGATCGAAATGGCAAGAGTCGAGTACGGATAAGAGAAAGCGACCATGTCAATCAGAGGAGAAGATCGTCTTGATCTTCTGGCGTCGATTGCGGAGTCACTGCGCTCATGTCCTTATCTGTTGAAGCCTCAAGCTAAGGGATACTAACCCACGATTACTACGGCGTCATTGCTGATGTTCAAAGGTGGCAGGCATCCATGGAGTTGAAGATCTAAAGTAAGGGATATGAAGTCATACGTTTATTGAAGTTGCACGCCTTACTAGGATGCCCAGCTACAAAACTTGAAATGTGTACGGCTGTCCAGGGTAGCTTCACGAAAAAGTACTTTGATCGCAGTGAGATTTTGGCTGTAACAGTGGTATCCTTGAAGTCACCTTTCATCGTTGACTTGTTTCATTAGTGCTCTGGACAAAAGAGTTCGACGTCCTCCATCAAAGCTTGCATCTTGGTAAGGGCGTCGTTACTGACTGGGATTCCTACGGCTTCGCCAAAACCTTACAGGCATCGGCAGTGGGATCTACCCCAAGAGTAGCAGCCGCTCCCACGGCGAGGTGAAGGATTCTTCTGCTCAGCTGAGCTCCGTGGTCTTGAAGGGGTACTTGAATGTAAAGACGGGTCGCCGAAGAGCACAACTCTCCAGTAGAGGAGCCGGTTGAGGATATATTTTATATTCGTAGTCGTCACCATTAACACGCGCGCCGTGGTCCACGAACCAGGCGATCATGTCCTGATCGTGACAGGCCAGATCGACAAGACGCCGGCACGTGCCACTCGACCCGCTTGTGTTAACGTTCCATCCATGAGCGGCAAGTATTTCCCCTAAAAAAACGCCTCAACCACCAAACTCTTCCATCCTAGCAAGATGTCATTATTGGCGAACGATCCTGGCGAAGTCTCCTTAGACAAGCTCTTGTGTAGCCTTACCGCAACTCTCCATCCAACAGCCTACGTATTCACCAACTTTACGGACCTATCCAACTTGCCACCTTTGTCTGAAACTCAACTGCTCTTTAAAGAGTCCGAAGGCATTACCGTCATCACGAGCATGGAGTATGCAGTCTCTCACAACATAGACTACTTTTTCCCTTGCAAGCTGATTACTCTCAATGTCAATTCCAGCTTGGAAGCCGTCGGCTTTATGGCCGTGATATCAACAAGGCTAGCGGCAAAGAATATGGGCGTCAACCCTGTCAGCGGGTTTTATCATGACCACCTGTTTGTACCACTAGGCCGAGAACGAGAAGCTATGGAAGAGTTGGGCCTTGTGGCCACGGAGAAGCGAAAGGAAGGAGGAAATGGTACCGGCAAGAAGGATTAGTGGCCAAACGTATCCTTCTCTCGGACGCTTGTCAGTGCATCTGTGAGGGATAGAGAAGGGAGGCTAGGTGTTAGGTTTTTTGGGCCTCGGGTTAATGATACAAATCGAGAACTTCATCCTCGAGGGCAACGCGATAAGTCGCATGGATACTTTTTCGTGTACACGTTCCCTAGTGCAGCGCTCTTCGGTAAATAAGTTTATTATGTCTTGGAGTGCATTATGGTGTTATCTGGTATACTAAAACTATCCACGGGCTTCATGCCCAAGAAGTGAGGTTAGAGCCTGCTCAACGGGTAATCTATCTCCTTTCCATTCACCGATATCACATCCTCGCTGCAAAATCTTTGCAGAGGGATAAACGATTCTCCTTCCGCATCTGTGAAAACACCCCCATACTCATCTTGGAGGTTTGCCTCTGTCGGATACTGCCTCGCAGGCATCCACATGCGCCCGTCGATTGGCCGGGGACTGATGGGCTTTCTGCGCTGAATCCTCTCGACAGCTACTCTGAGAAGCGGGCGGATAAGAGGAAAAAACCAGGAATCGCGAAACGTGTCGACAAAGCCAGCCTTGTCGCATGTGTTGTGGTAGAAAGCATAGATCTTTTGCGTTCCAATGTTGGTGCCGAGTCTCAAGCTGCGCACCCAGTTCCGGCCTGTCATTGCAGGTCTGTCTTCTGCGGGGAGTGAGTCGTATACTCTGTGTAGAGCCTGATACAAGAAAGAGGGCATTTGTATCTTGTAGGGTTGGAAGTTCTCGCCCTCCTCCAGCGCACCGTGCCTCATGGTTGCTGTCAGATCATGGTTGTCATATTGAAGCTTGTGTAGGAACCGATCGTTATGGCATTGGGTTTGCGTGAAGGAGGATTCGAAATCGACCAGGACATGATATTCAGTCACGTCGTGTTCGCCCTCTTTGGGCCTGGGGAGGTTCCGGCCTCCGACCTCTGCGGGAAACTTGCCGTCATTGAGATCGAGAGCCCTCTGATATTCTTGGCGAGCATACAGCGTCGAGATGTAATACTGGTCCGAGTCGCGGAAGGAGTAGTCGTGATCCCAGTTGTCCTCAATCAGCTGCAACGCGGCATCGATGAATGTGCGTAGATCTCCCAGGGGACCAATGACGGTCCCTGAGTTGAGAAATTTGGAGTCGCTGAATATGAGTTCGCCGTTATCCGTCTTCGGACCCCATTTGAACCGAGGGGGAGTCGAGGATGGCACCAGCCAGCACCGAGGATCGTTGTCACCGATAGGAAAACATCCCTTGTCGGTTCCCCATAAGAGAGTTTGACGCAGGCCACGTAAGTAAACCTCTTCCACACTTACACCGCGTTGATCGGCGAGCCTCTGGTCCGCTTCTGCCATGAGATTGAAGTAGCGCTCAATCATGGCCTCAGCAGGAAGCTGGGCCATAACATCGAAGCCGTCGACGATGACAATAAGATCATGTCTTGCTCCCCCAGAGTTGTGGAGATAGTGCTTGATGGCCCGCAGTTTGGCGATATGCGCTTTTCGGGCATCCAGAAACGTTTCGCCCTTGTAACCCAGGATCGTGGGGATCGCGTATCGGTTGACAAGGGCCGAGGCCACGACAGCACAGACATGGCGGTTGCCCTCGTTCGCCGGGACGAGGTAATGAAGTCGAGAGATCTTGTTCGAGGAACTGAGCAGATGGGAAGGATATGAAGCATGTTTGATGTCCTAGGAGATGGCCGGAATAGGTTAATGGCCACTGCTTGGAGACTGAAGAGGATCATGTTCAGACGTACGAGGTTTTGCCAATTAAAAAACAGAAATATCAGCACCATGGCAATGATGAAGAAGCGGCCGCGGTTTCGTTGACCGTGACCGCGTTGATGCGGGCTCCCCAGCGCGACCATCCTCACGGTCGCCTGCCGTTTGGCAACAAGCAAGGGAGCAAAGAACGAGGGTTGTTGAGTTCAGACTCGACGCAGAACTGCACCGACAAAAAAGTGGACTCGCAAGAAACATCCAAAAATCACAAGAAGACTCATGTCGCCGCGTGCGTGAGATGTTTGACTTATAATGAGACCCAAAGGGTCAAGCAAGGGGCCAAGGAGCATGTCAGAAAGCCAGAGAACAAGCAAACTCGGTAGCCGCAGCGATTGTGAACGACAGCTTTGCAATATGTCTGTGTGAGGCTTGCAAAACAACAGCGAGAGAATCTTGCCCTTGCATTCAAGATGAGAGCTATGGAGACCAAGTCTAAGACATGTCAAGCCCCATTTGGGGCCATAGCCGACTTGGAATAGTCTTAGATCTCTCTGGGCGTCTCAAAGCCGTGGGAAAATATCCGTGACCGCGGTAACAAAGAAAAACATCTGACTGACACCATCGGCAATCCCTCTGCGGCTGCAAGGGAAAACAATTGGATGGCTACTACAAGATCAAGTACTCTGTAGAGTTATCGAGCTATCGTCACGCAACATCTGAACGACGCCGTTGGGTTCCCCCTTGCAGAATCTCCCTTTTTATGGCTGGAACCAACGAATCACAACTGGACGTACTGAGACATGCCTGGATTTGACGAGGTATGTGTTCTTCTCGTTGGCTATGAGAGTTATCTCTGGAACGCACTGCGTTCTGCTCCCAACCTTTTCAACCAGTGTTGAGTCGTCAACAGTGACATTCCCCTTCCCTATTGACTGAAAGCCACTTTGGAATGCAAGTGTTCTAGACAGTATCAAGCGGAGTCACCAAATTACTGTACTGACTCGGATATCCTGGTTGCCTGGCTCATGGTGTGTCACCTTGATCTGAGCTGAATGAAATGCACTGAAATAGAGCCTTTATCCACTCTTCTACTCTAGATCTTGGTAGTACGAATGCCTTAGAGCTTCCCTAGCTGTAACTCGGTCCTAATATAACCATGTTAGACTCGAATATGATTTGAGGAAGGTACTGACCTCATGATCAAACCTCAACAGCCTATCAAGAAGATCGAGAGCCTCATCCGTTACCAACCGTTCATTGTCCGAGTTGATGAAACTCGTCCAAGATTGTGGAGAATGATGATCGAGCGCCTCAACATCCTCGCTATCCAAGTTGATCTGGTATTTGCGAACGTAATCGTATAAGCTGTCTGTCCCAAGAACTCGGGCAATTTTGACAAGTTGGTCTGATCGACTGACACCGTGAAAGAACGGCTCTTTCCTGAAAATCATGGACGCAAACATCGCACCCAAACACCACATATCCAAACTATAATCGTACCGCTGAAAGTCGAGAAGAAGTTCGGGAGGCTTGAAGAGGCCCACTCGAAGGTCGTGTTCTTCACCCGCACGATGAAAGGCGGACGAGCTCCAGCCGATGAGACGAAGCTGCTTACAAGCTCAGCGACAGGCCACCGCCGTCGATCAAGGCTGATACTACCTTTTTGTATTCATGATCAATGACCACGTTATGTGGTCTAACGTCTCGATGCATAACCCCCTTGTTGTGAGCGAACTGCAGCGCTTTGAGCAGTTCGTGGGTGTAGTATCGTATGTCAAATTCATCGAACCGTGGATAGAGGCTTCGAAAATCCGTGTTGTTCACGAATTCGAGTACTAAACCAATACGCGTGTTCTGCTTGGTTGCTTCAGCCAATTTCATCATGCTGACGAGCTTAAAGAAGGAGATCCAGACCTCAGAACCTTGGACTGAATCCATGAATGCGATAATATTCGGCCCTCCGCGTAAATGCTGCAAAACTTCGATCTCACGCTCCACCCTTTCTTGACATTCCTGTTTAAAGAGTTTCATAGCATATCTGCGACCGCGTGAATCACGGCACTCAAAAACAATTGCGCGCCTTCCTTGTCCTAGACATCCACGGAAATGAGTTCGTTACCGGTAAGAATGCTCCAAGTCTGTGATAATACCTAGACGCCGTGGAGGGGCCATGTCGTAGAACTGGAGCGGCTCTAGTAGGTGGATTGTTAGATACCGGGTTTATTTCCAAGATAATGACGCTTACCGGAGTTCGGATGGATAGGCGCCATCTTGAACTACGGGAGGCGACCGAGTAAGAAGAAAGAAGCTGCTAAAGACACAGAAGTATCAATGATCTTGCCCTTGAGGCATAAGACGTAATGAGTGGAAAAGAAAAGAACACGCCGAACAGCATAGCCAAACGAAATAATTGTGGGTGAAAATCCCGCACGTGGTAGTTTGTGGCTGGTGTGATTGAGACCTCCGAATTCATTATAAAAGGCCGCCATCATACGACAGGCAGCATCGAGTGACCTGAACAAGACCATGGCCCAATGACTTGAGATTGATGGGGAGAGCATTGGCACTGAAGGCCATCTCAACAAATGAACTCGCTTTCTCATGGGAGCACCATCTCTGAAGAAATCTAAGAGAGAAACAGCTGATAGCGCCGGCGTCAGAACACTGAACCCTGAGTGTCTTGTGACACTGTTCTTGAGTGTAACGGGCGCAAGCCGGGGATGCCCTCAGTACTGACTTTGAGGATAAAGTTCGTCGACGTCAGCGCTAGGGGGCGTATTTGTGTGACCCCGCTGAGGGGTTAGAGGCGAATTGCTGATCTTCTCGGCTTTATGTGTAATGAGATTAAACATAAAGGAAACCCTTATTAGGCCCTGGAAAGAAGAAGGTCAAGAACCAAGAGAGCTATGTGAGTCTTAGTTACGGAGTCTCTGGGAGTTTTATGATGCCTCTGGAACTCTTCTTATGATATCACCAGTTTACCCTTGATATTGAGCTAACGCCCTTTCTTCCCTCGTCCCGACGTCAACATGCAATGCGACAATAATTGGAGAATACCTCTCCCTATCTCCAAGTTAAATCCGTAACTGATCCACTTCGGACCTAATCTTGCTGCGCCAAGAGCCTACGTCTACCCTACGATATCTGCGGGAGATAATGCAGGCGGGATGCTGGAAATCGGAGATAGCACAAAACCCCGTTTTCGTACATATCAACCCGGACGGGGGAGCACAAAAGCTGGAAACACTGGTCGGCAGTCAGCGCTAACTGGCAAATTAACGTTCGAAATTCCTCTCTTCGCCGAGTATAGACTCCGTCAATCTTACGTCGTTAGCAGCAGCCCAGGTGCCTTGTTTGTATCATGGAACTATATAAGGGGACCAGGGCCCAGTTCTACGAGTCCGACAACTCTCATCGGCAATTAATCAAACACATCCTTCCCTTCACACGACCTACTACGCTTTTATCTTCAAGCAGCACCAGAAACCACTATGGCCAGAGTTTGGTTCGTTACCGGCTCCTCTCGAGGACTTGGCCGTCACTTGGTGGAGCAAGTCCTTGATTCTGGAAACACCGTCGTTGCAACCGCTCGACAACCATCAAAGCTCGATGATCTCGTCGCCAAATACGGGCCTGAAAAGATCCTCACGGCTGCTCTCGATGTATCAGATGCTGCCCAGGTTGACCAAGTCATCAAGCAAGCCGAAGAAAAGTTTGGCCGGATTGACGTGGTGGCCAATAACGCTGGGTACGCAGAATTCGCATCAGTCGAAGACGTGGACCCCAATGCCTTCCGGGCACAGATGGATGCAAACTTCTATGGAGTGGTGAACGTCACAAAAGCCGTTTTGCCCATCATGCGACGACAACAATCTGGACACATCCTCCAGGTCTCGTCAGTTGGTGGGAGAGTCGGGTCACCTGGTCTCGCGGCCTACCAGAGCGCAAAATGGGCCGTGGGAGGTTTTTCTACTGTGCTTTCCCAGGAGGTAGCTCCGTTCGGCATCAAGGTCACGGTTCTTGAGCCTGGAGGTATCAGGACCGACTGGGCAACCGGTGCCATGGAGAATGGGACCATGAGCGAGCCTTACCAGCAGACTGTTGGAGCAATGACTAAGATGAGGGAACTTCATGCATCTTACATGTCCGAGCCCTCTAAGATTGCGGAAGCCATCTTGTACATTTCTCGGGTTGATGATCCGCCACTGAGACTGCTTCTGGGTCCTACCGCTATCCCGCCCGCTCAGACAGCGGCGAAAGCGTTGGCTGATTCGGATGAGAAGTGGATGCACGTTTCGAAGTTGGAATTCTGAAAAATGAGGAGATGTTCTTAGACTGAGTGGGTGTTATCGTGGGAAACCATGGCTACCTGAGAGACTGAAGCCGAACCGCCAATGATATACAAGGGTTTCTAAACCTAAAGCTTTTCCTTGGGCTTGCTGCCAGACTTGTTCCTCGGTATCATAGATAAAAGATGAACGCAGGACGCAACAACTTGGCCATTGTCGTTAATAAGCTGCATTTGCATGTCAAATCTTCCGCCGTGCAGTCTATTCATAGTTATCCGATTCAGAAGCCATTCCTCGTTCTTGACTTCTGAGTGAAACATGATATGTAAAGCCGTAGTTGGTATGCGATAGCGAAAAGCCAACATTGGGCCATCTTCGGCGTAGTTGACCGGGATGACAGGAGCCTTTTGAAGTAACCATGTCAGTCAAGAACATCATCGAGTGTGGAGCTGCAGTCATTACCAGGTCTGCCAGTACAGGCACATTCTCCAACTGGAAATTTCCTCCGTCGTCTAGCTTGACCCATTGGTATCTTGTGTTCCGGCCGCCAAATTCCTCGCTCCAAAGCGGAGGATTCCCGTCACTGGGGGTGTAGAGCCTAATCGAGGCTGTCGGGGGATGGGCGAAGTAGTAGAAGGGATCAGTCCATCGGACACAATCTGATCGATCCGGTAACGATCCGACCGGAGGTTGAATATTGTGCACATGTCCATCATCTTTCAACGCACCGAGTCTGATTATACCAAAGGCGCATGTATGCTGCTTTTGGTTTTCACAATATACGAGCTTTGCTTGAATCGTCGAACCTCGATTCCCTACGTGCAAGGTTTCAAGAACAACCTCATAAGGCCCATATGGCAACGGCTCCAGGAACTCCACAAACATGTTGAGGGGATCTGCATGCGGCAGGTGTTGATGCTTTTCTCGGCTAAACTGACGTGCTGTGCTCATCAATACAGACGCGCAGTATCCTCCATGTGCCGCTACCAGTCTTCGGCCCCCTAGTTCTGTCAGTAAGGTGCTTCAATCGGTATACGTGATGAGCTTCACCATCAGCACACCAGTCTCGAGGCACATTGCCGCTATACTTATGGCCATCTGATCCCTCCACTGGGCGGTTTTTAATTGCATCGGGCAATGAAACCCTTGGGAAGTCATGGGACATCCACTCCGGGGTCATGTCGGGATGAGAATTGGGAAGATGGGCGTTCGACATGATTAAAAAGCCGCAGTTTCATAGCTTCTCATACGGATTTAGTGGAAAGATAAGGAATGTCATGTAGGAGCGAAGGGCCTCAGGCCCTTTTTGAAGCTGGTTAAATACCCGAGTGTTCCTTTGAATAAGCAGGATGCCCTTTGACCGTCCCAATCAAGGGCCGGCATCAGCATCGCTTGTCAAGTTGTAAGCACTAGACCGGTTAATTTCAAACAATTCCAAAGAAGGAATCCTCCGATCTAACTTTAGAGCGGAGAATTATTCCGCTTCATTAGGGTTGCTGCAATTGGATCAAGTCCATGCAGCTCCCTTCGGTCTACATCAAGCGTCACGCTATTATAACTGGCGAGGCTATAGAATTCATATAGATCGCGTAGAGACGATTTTCTTCGGCCATTATGAAGCAATACTTCTGGCTCCTCAGTCTCAGGACTTGCCCCCACTCTGTGACTATCTATTTGAGACGTAGATTTACGTAGAATAGATGAATTTGATGTCTAGGCCAAGGCTTGCGTCGGGTTCCAAGATGTAGCATCTCAATGCCTGCCTAGTTTTTGACGGTTTCCAGGTATTGATAACATTGGCGCTGGGTTCAGTCTGACCCAGAAAGTCGCCCAGGTTGAACATCGTCGATGGAGATTATATCCCCGTTACAGTCATTGTTCGATCAGAAAACGAAATTATTCTCTTACAAAGGTAGTTATATTTAAGAGCCGGCTAATGAAGACTTGCTGGTGCTTTATATCATCTTCTAAGCTAACGGCTTCAAACGGGGCCTTGTGTAAACATTCTAGTGCCTCTTTGCTTGCCTATCTACTATCCATTTGCTCCCACCAAACAGCCATATCCTTCCGTGTAGGGTCTTGGAGGAAAGGTACCGGGGTAATTATCAACTTCACGAGGCCGTAAAGGTGAACATCGGCAGCGGAGGACCGATCACCGCAAAGCTACTGGTTTCCCTCCAACTCATCATCCAGCTAATTGAGCGCTGTGTTATGATGAACTTTTGCTACACTTCCGCTTCAGGGCAAGATACTTCATAACTACGGTGGAAATCCATGGTTTCCCGGTGGTTTCTGCACGTCCACTTTCTCCTATAATTACCATTGCTCCGTACTCTGCTTTGAAAATCATTTCGGGGGATCTATGTAGCCCGCCTAGTTGGGTGTGTTTCGCGTGGCATTTCGTGTTTTCTGGGCTCATGTAGGGTAGCAGTATCCCATAAGGTCTTTGCGGATTTGACGATGAGTATACTGCTTAGCCCAGATATCTCGCAATTCCTGGAATCCTAGTTCTCACACGGCAATGATAGTCATTAAGCTTCGGCGACTGAGAAATTATACCATCCCTCTGCGTTTCTTTCTCTTGCTTGCTTTAGTAATAATTCCCCATAAGGTGGCTTGTTGCATTCTTACTTAGCTGAGGCTGCGGATTTATACAAGGTCTATTCTTGATCTCTTTATATTCAAGGGATGCCCTTTATTGTATGAATCAAAGGGACTTGGTCAATTATAGTACAGTTCCTAATCTTTAGGCAAATTACAATCGAGGCATCATGCATTATGCCACGTAAAATGATGGCTTCGAAAAAAGTTCACATTTGCATCACGACGCATCAGTACCGTCATGTCAACCAACCTTACAATGCAAGATGAAAAGGTTGACTCCCAAACCCCATGGATAAAAAGGACTCCATGATATTAATCATATCAGAGTCAGCTCGCCAGCCTGTCCTCGCACGGTCTGGATCTCGTCAGAATACCTCGTACCACTCGGGAGCTCCGCCTCTTAGTGTCTGTTTCTCTCGACACGATTCGCCGAGAACCGGTGCCAATTTCCTTGCATCTCCACTCCGTGATCAACTTCCTAATCTGGTTCCACGGGCTATCGGTCCGACAAGCCCAACCTCAAACATACCTTACGGTTTGACTCGTGATCTGGATCGCATCATATCGGACCGACAGCTCCCTTAAACCGCCCCAGGATTCTGTTCTCCTGAACCCCAGGTTTTCGTTTGCCCGTACCAGTACAAGAACTCCAGACCAATTGGCAGCCGGGTAGAGCTTAGTTACTGGGGCACTGCGATCGGAACCGATGGTTTGACCACCTCCACAGGAACCTACCCTCGTGATCCCCAGAGACCCGTTGCAGACCCCGAAGACTTGGCGATTGCTTCCGATGCCTCACCCCGTGGTATGAGCTGACCTTGTTCACTCCCGAAGCTAGTACGCCGTTCTCGGGGTTGCCTTTATGCCATGCGAGAGTTGGCAGCTTGCAGCTCGTGTTGGCCACGAGTCGTCGAACGCTTGGACCTGTCATAAAACGCGTCAAAAAAACTCTACTTAAGCTTACCCCAATCCCCAGGTTTAACCTCAGGGAGCCACTTGCTCACAGGGCTTGAACCAAGCACCGACAATTTGCCCTTGAAGACACCACTTTCACACGTCGAATCTATCACCATGGCCTCCAAGTCGTCACCGGCTGAGGTCGAGCACGTCCACCATGACGACCTCAAAGGCCAAGTCGGCCGCGCAGAGGCCAGCGCTGCCACGGCCAGAGAGCATGAGTTGACCTTCAGGAATGCTCTCCGACTATACCCCAAAGCAATCGGCTTCTCTTTGCTGTTTTCTACGGCTATCATTATGGAGGGCTACGACTTGGCCCTAATTGGATCATTCTACGGTTATGAGCCGTGAGTAGTCCTATCAACAATCTCTTGCACGACAACACCCCTAACAAGCCTTTAGTTTTCGCGAAAAGTACGGAAACCAGCCCGATGGTAAAGGCGGCAAAGTCATCTCTGCTGAATGGCAGACGTATATTCAGGTCGGAGGCATGTGTGGTCAGATCATCGGTCTTTATCTCAATGGCTGGGTTTCCGATGCCATTGGGTACAAGAAGTCTATGATTCTCTCCCAGATGCTCATGATTGCCCTCATCTTCATTGTTTTCTTTGCCGAAAACATTCAGATGATTCTCGCTGGTCAGATCTTACTGGGGGTCCCGTGGGGTGTTTTCCAGACTCTGACGCTGGCTTACGCTTCGGACGTTGCGCCGGTTGTCCTTCGACCCTATCTCACGGCCTACGTCAACCTATGCTGGGTCATCGGCCAGTTGATCTCTGCTGGTGTCCTCCGTGGATTTCTCAACCTGGACAGTGAATGGTCCTACCGAGTGCCGTTCGCTATTCAGTGGGTTTGGCCTCCTTTCATCATTCTCGGAACCCTCTTCGCTCCCGAGTCCCCCTGGTGGCTCGTCCGCATGGGCAGACATGACGAGGCCAAGAAGGCTATTCTCAAGCTGGTTAGCCCCAATTCCGGTCTCGAGTTTGATGCCGATGATCAAGTCTCCATGATCCACGAGACAAACGAGCTCGAAAAGGCTACGTCTGCGGGCTCCAACTACTGGCACTGCTTCATGAGAGCCGATTTGAGACGAACCGAGATCGCATCACTCACCTACGTTGCACAAGCCATGTGTGGCAGTGTGCTAATGGGCTATTCGGTCCAGTTTTATGAGCGTGCTGGCTTGTCCTCTAACAACTCATTCACCCTCAACATTGTGCAATATGCCGTTGGAGCAATTGGTGTCATTATTTCGTGGTTCCTGATGTCCAGGTTTGGACGCAGAACCATTTACATCGGAGGCACATTTACCCTCTGCGTCATCCTGATCGTCGTCGGTGGGCTCGGTTTTGCGGACTCAAGTAAACCCGGCCCTTCATGGGCTGTAGGTAGCCTCCTCATTCTTTACACCTTCATCTACGACATGGCGGTTGGGCCCATCTGCTACACCATCGTGGCTGAGATCCCGTCGACTCGACTAAAGGCCAAGACTATTGTTCTCGCACGCAATTTCAACAACATGGCTGGCCTGATAAACAACACTCTGATGCCCAGGATGCTCGGCATCCACTCCTGGAACTGGGGCGCAAAGACGGGTCTTTTCTGGGCTGGCTTCTGCCTTTTGATCATGATCTGGGCTTACTTCCGTCTGCCTGAGCCCAAGGACCGCACTTTTGGAGAGTTGGATGTTCTCTTTGAGCACAAGGTCAGCGCTCGGAAATTCGCCACTACGCGTGTGGACCAGTTCAGTGATAGCACAGGCGCCGTCGAGGCTGACGCGCGTGGGAAGTAATTCTCTTCGACTCTCGCCGCAGCTGGTAGTAGGAATTCAAAAGTTTGTAGATAGTCCCCTCCCAATTAGAATCTTGGTCAAATTGAGCTTTACACCGCAATGTCAACCGTGTCATAACATCATCTGGGCCTTGTGATTATTTGTACAAAATTCCAAGTAAACCTTCAGCCACTATTACTATGATAGTATTGGCCAGTGGGTAAGCCAGCTTTTCCATTTCCGCGCATGTCAACTGTGATCCACACTTACAAGTGGATAGAGCGTTTTTATGGCGGGTTTCCTAATCAAGCAAACACCGCTCCAGTTGTTCACGTCTTGTGGTTTGGCAGTTATCACCTCGATCCAAGCTCCGATGGCCCAGGAACATCCGGTACTACCCCGTAGTCTATGCCAGCCTTGAACGGGCCCCCCCAAAGCAAAGTAACGGTACTTAAGAGGGCCCACCCAATAAACCTCTCTTGTCAAATATTGGCATGGGGGTAATGGGGGATCCAACATCCTTGTCGGACCGACAGAGGTAGTGTGCCTCAATCCTAAGCCGGCAATGACGGACGGCGGTTGGGGCGGAGTCTGATGTCTGGGCATCTGGCTGAATCACTTATAACAGGCAGAAAACGGCTTGAATGCTAAGTGCACATGACAAGACAGCCTGTGAGATATTTCCCACTTCCATGACCGGCACCACGGACCTTGTCCGACCTCGTCCATTCCTCATTTCCTTGACGACTCTAGGCCCCAAAGAAACACGGAGCTGACAAGACGCCACGCTGCGCTTCTCCCAAAGCGACATGACGGTCAAGAACTGCCTTCCCCGCCCGCGGTGGCACCCGGCTCCAACATATCATCTCAAAGCTCCGCGAGGCTGGATCAACGACCCTTGCGCGCCAGGGTTCGATGCCTCAACAGGCACATATCATTTGTCATATCAATGTAAGCTTGGATACTCGCCTTGCCTACTCATATCTCGATCTGGACAACCTAACATCGCCGCAGGGAACCCCAAGTCGTGTGACTGGGGCGACATCACCTGGGGACACTTGACAAGCAAAGATGGGTTGCAATGGAAGCATAATGGGGAAGATCCGGTGCTTGAGCCATCACAACCGTACGACAAAGAGGGCATCTTCACTGGCTGCTTCCATCCCACGGGTATCCACGGGGAGAAAGGACAGCTTACAGTGGTGTATTCCTCCATCACCAGCCTCCCTATTCACTGGACTATACCATACACTCGCGACTGCGCCGGCTTGGCCGTAGCGACATCCGATGACGGCGGCAAAACTTGGCACAAGAGTCAGCAGAACCCGATTTTGCGTGGCGAGCCCGACGGCATCGAAGTGACAGGTTTCCGTGATCCCTTCCTGTCTGAGTGTCTTGCGTTGGACGAGATCCGGGGCGAGAAGAGCCTTTACGGCTTCGTTTCCGGAGGAGTTGTCAATGGCGGGCCTACAGTCTTTCTATACGCCGTTGCGCCAGACAACTTGACCAAGTGGACGTATCTCGGGCCGCTGATGGATGTGCCAACTGGATTCCATCCATCGGGACGCTGGGGTGGCGATTTCGGTGTCAACTGGGAATGTGTCAACTTTATGACGCTCCACAACGAGTCCGACGAGTGCCAGTTCTTGCTCATGGGAACCGAGGGCGGACTGAAACCAGGCGTCAAGGACACGAGTGGTCAGTGGTCCTTATGGATGGCCGGCACCTTAGAAAACACCCCAGATGGGCCCAGGATGAAGCATGACTTCAGCGGTATTCTGGACCATGGGTGCTTTTATGCCCCAAACTCATACGAGCACCCCATTACGAAGAGCAGAATTGTCTGGGGATGGCTCAAAGAAGACGAGTTGACTTTGACTCGTCGCGAAGCCAAAGGTTGGACCGGATACTTCTCTCTGCCGCGAGAGCTGTTTTTGTATACTATCGACAATGTCACCAGAGCTCTCAGGACGCCACTGGAGGATGTTGGCTGCGTCAAAATTATGGACATTAAGTGCAATGGTGCCAGATCCAAAAGCATACAAACCCTTGGCATCCGACCGCTGCCTGACTTGCAGTCACTCAGGCTGGGCAAGCCCGCGTATTGGACCAATGTAGACAGCAAAACCAATATTGGCAGGCTCTTGGAAACGCAGTCAGTCAGCTGGGAGTTGGAAGCTACGATCAACGTTTCACCGAACCACCAGCGTCTGGGCTTCTGGATTCGCCATGACAAGGACGCAACTCAGAAAACGGGCATATTCTTCTCCCCGGAAAGTGAAGAGATCACAGTTGACAGGAGCAAGTCCAATCTCGAGCTTGATGTCAGCAAGGATACAGTCTCTGGCCCGTTCACCCTGTTCTACTCTGGCAAAGTTGGATCTGAGGAGTTGGAGAAGTTACGACTGCGCATTTTCTGCGACGGCGACGTGGTCGAGGTGTTTGCTAATGACCGTTTCGCATTATCGACGATGGTATACGCAGATACTAAGGAGTGTACTGGGATCAGTTGGTTTGTAGACGGCGAAGGATCGACGTTGCCAGTGTTTGAGTCAATTAAACTATGGGAGAATATGTCTGAGGTAGTAGAGATTTAGACGTTAAACCCCCTAGTGGAATAACATAAGGACAAACATCCGCTGGAGATGATATGTGTTTTGTTCAATACTTCAAGGCTGAGAAATGAGAATGATGAGATGGTGACCTGGACTTGGATGGGCGGCTTCTCGCGCATCCTGATCACAGCAGGGGGTTTTATACTCTTCATTAGACTCTTGCGTGGACCAAAGACTATCCTATCCTCGACTGCCTCCATGCTGTGGAGGTTAGCAAGATACTGACGACCGAGTACGTTGAAGGGGCGACCGTTAGGCCTGATAGTCTGTGATATGCGAATGAGTTGGATCACATCTATGGCAGTGGTTGAGTGCATTGAATTGTAGTCTTACGAGTAATCCTAAAACTGGACGAATAGGTTGGTGATTCACTCGCAATTGCTTGACCTAAATTTAGACCAAGTGTTTAGAATTATCCACCGCGTGAGTCACCCCGAGAAAGGACTTAGCTTCAGCAATCCTTCAACTGACTAATTGACCTCCATCAAGGTCAGAAATACCGTTTTGGGGCATAGAAAGCACCGGTTGGGACGTATACTGTAAAGGGTTAAGCTGGCAGCATCTCCACAATAGCTCCAACTCTGCAATTCCACTGATTCGTGCCCTCATCAACTTTGATCTTCCCGGTTTGTCTCATTCCATGCTTACTTTGGCCCCTCATTGCTTACACCATGTGATGATGTGACTAAGCTCCTATGAACAGCTCATATTGTGTTCGATCGTACGCTCTTAAAAGAGTCCTTTTCTCCCAAAGTACTACAAGAATTGGAATCAAGAGCAAGCGTTTATTCGACCGTTTTTGCCCTTGACGAGATACTGCATCACTAAAAATGAAGACAATTGCAGTTGCTGGTGGAACTGGAGGCGTCGGTAGCACCATTGTTGACGGCCTCGTTGAGTATGGTAAACATAAGGTTTATGTCCTCTCACGAAAGGTATGTGACCCCCCTCTGAGCTTTCTGAATCTCTAACATGTGTATATAGGAACGGCCGTCGCAAGGAGCCGTCAACTACCTCCAGGTTGACTACAATGACCCCAATGCTGTCACCAAGGCCTTTGAGCAGGCGGGGGTCAACATCGTGATCTGCGCCATCAGCGTCGTGACGCCAGAAACCAACCAGGCTCAGAAGAACCTCATTCACGCAGCCGAGCGATCCGCTCCTACAGAGCGATTCGTCATCAGCAGCTTTGATATGCTGCACGTGAAGGAGTAAAGAAAGCCTCTACCCTGAGATTGCCTGCAACTAACTACCAATACAGGGACATCGAGCTATCTCCCCTGTCACGATACACCTTTGAAGCAATCGAAGAGCTGGAGAAGACTCAGCTTACTTACACGCGCATCGCCAACGGCTGGTTCCTTGATTATTACGCCATGCCTTTCTGGAAGACTCACCTGGAGCCATGGATCAACGTCGTGAACATGGAAAAGAAGTGGGCAGTCATCCCAGGGGATGGAAATACTCAAGCCAGTTTCCTCACTTCCCAGGACATGTCCAGGTTTGCTGCTCGCTTGATGGATCTAGAGAAATGGAACAAGATCAGTCCGATCATTGCTCACACCTTGTCATTCAATGAGCTTGTTACGCTGGCCGAAAAGGCCCGAGGTGAGCCACTGAGTTGGACCCTCGAAGGACTGACGCTGACGGAAGATAGGCTGCAAATTTCAGGTCGCCAACGACAGCTTGGAGAAGCTCCAGTCTGGGAAAATTTCATTCTCCCCCGATTTCCCCCCGATTGGACACGGCGAAGGGGATCAAGCGTTCTTTGCCATGCTCCACTATCAAGCCGGTATAGGGCGGTATCTCGTTCCGAGGGGATATCCTCCCCTGGATGCAGAGTTTCCAGATTTGAAGATCACTACACCCCTCGAGGTTATGGAAGCTGCTTGGAAAGGGAAGTAGGTTCCCAGCGTCATGTCGACCTGTAGTGCCAAGGTAAACAGCAGAGTTACGCCAAATCTAAACCGTGGCCAACACGAAAAGGCAAATCTTGATCGGAGCGTTAAGCCGAGTATAGGGGATAAATATAATAAAGAACAGAATTCAGGGTTGATATACTGCCGCTCCCCACGCAGCCTTCCGTGGATGTCTCCCCCAAAGGAAACAGGATGTTATTAAACCAAGCGCGGCCATTGCACCCGTGAGAATGTTACATGATGGGGCACCGGTAGAGGCATGCCTACTATGAACGCCGTCCACGACCATTGCGCCTGGCCGTCTCGGCTAGAACAACAGAAAGCCTCATAAGCGTAGCGGAATACATGCCCTTAAACACGTCCCGAGGGTCCTCGTTTCCCTCGTCTTCGCTTTTGTCGCTGTCTGAGTCTGGCGTCTTGCGCTTGGCACGGCGTCTGGCTACGCCTCGGTTAGATGCCAATAGTTAAAGACCGATGCAGGCTATTTTAATTCTGACCCTTGGCACTGCTCAGAGAACGTTTGCTTCCAGAGCGGTTCCAGTCACAATCAGCGCAGTTCTGACCGTTTCTGAAGTTGAGGTGATACGGAACTGGCTCTGGCGACCGACTGTCCATTTTGTGGCGTAGCTGAAGTTCACGAACGGGTCCCTGCCGGCTGCACGTTGGTAGAAGAGCGCAAAAGGAATAAACGACGGAACACTAGCTTGTCGCGCTGTGACAAGACTCAAAACTCTACCCGAGCAACCCTTAACAGCATGCATAAAAACCCAGACGGTTACGTCGGGGTTTGTAGCTGGCTGGAGGTAGTTGTATTGAAAGGTACGTGTTTGCACTCCAAGAATGACTGTAGGTACAAGTCGAGATCTTGCGATTGGAAACCCTGGACTCTCATCAGAGGACTCAGTGAGAATTGTTGGAGTGTTAGGACACCCGCTATTGTCCGTTTGATTGCTGTCTTCGGTCTGTGAGGCGTTCTCTGACATGGGCGGCATCCTGTCAGTTCGTGTTAGTTCGTACGGGCCCGTACGAACTATTCTAGAGAGACGAGTCCAGTATCTTGTTCCACCTGCGGAGCATGTCGGAAACGAGACGAAGATAGTGCATGTCGCTATGAAACACCTCCAACGCGGGCTCCTGCTCTTGTTGCCCGAAACGAGATTCAGAACGAGTTGAAGCAAATGTAACATGTGCTTCGAAACTTGCTTGATCAGCCTCGACAAGCATCAGACACCAATGCTATGGCTTCGCACAACCAGCTGGGCTCCCAGTGTCTACATCTTTTCTCATCCACAGCTCTCAACATTCTCAAATCTTTTAAATTACTCACTCTTTGGAGGATTTGCGCTGGAGGATTGAGAGAAAGCAGTTTTTGTTGCGGAACAGGCTACACGATGGGGGCAGCAGGTGCTGTTTATGCCCTGAGGTGAAAACAGCAGAAACAAGAATCCCCCTTAAGCACCGCATCGTATGGGTCTGTGAAGGCGATAGATTGGCTGCGTAGGTAAACGGAACCGGGCTGTTTTTGACTACCTGACCCTCGATAACAAACAGCTCCGACCCTCCGCGTCCCTGACAATCATGGGAATGTTAGTCCTTTCATGATGTTCTCCTGTGGATGGTTATGGTGTCGCGTGGCACAGTACCATACCATTTACCGATTCAAAAGACTGCGTCAAGACGGATAACCCCGAAGTGAACAGTCACATTGTTACGTAAAGGAAGCTAGATTAATCTCTTTACTTTCTAACGAGTCAAATTCGAGAAGTAGATAGGGTAGTTCCTTGCGACCCCGGGCTCTTGAATGTCGTCGCTTCTGCGCAGACGTATTTCTTGTGTTTCGTTCTACTTTGCATATCGGGAACGTTAGAACTGCTATGTCGTCTTTTTGAAAGTTGCTCGGGAGGCCACTCCGAAGGAATCGTCGTGGAACAGGTATCTTAAACTTTAGTACTGAAGGGCGATGCTTGCCTGATGCGTAGCACGTCCTATTGCCTGTCTAGGCCGCCAAGGATGAGTTCGCCAAGTTCAGCTGGGAATCAGGCAAATGGGCTTATGTTGCCAAAACGAACCCTCTTTCACAATAGCGGAACAGGAGAGGAGAGAGAACACTGGCGGGAAAGACCCATGGCTAATGAACCGAATCAAGCTGGCAAGATGACGGCGCGGACGTTCCGATACCCATCTACCAGGACTTCATGAACACTTCCAAGGAGGGCTCTGGGAAGCCGCCATAGGCCATAGGGGATGAGACGAACACTAGAGTCCATGAGAGATCTTCTCGCAAGTTGTGAATCATCCTCCCTTGAGGAAGAATGCCCAAAAATGGCGCGAAGAGCTGCTGATACTTCAGGGCTCCCGCGCGATGGGTTTCTGGAGCAGTTGATCTGGGATACGTGTTAGACGTTTGTTTGTGAGCTCTAGAGTAAGACCGGAGCCGGGATAAAGCTTGAAAAGGGTAGCCACTTCATGTCAGTCGGCTCAGTCGGCTTCACAAATGTCAACATATCGAGGAAGCCGATGCTTGTGAAGTGTCCGCCTTTCACCTTCCGCAGAAAATCATTGTTCCAGTGCTTAATGAGCAACTAGCAAGTCTTGGCTACCCGGAATGTGAAAGGGGATTGGCAGGCACATGAATCATATTCCCCTCTTTTGCATACCGGCCTTTTGTGGGTTCTACGCGCGGCATGAGACATTTTGCCAGTAAGATCAATATCTCAACAACTAGTTGGTCTAAACTGTCATCTGAGGAACGCCCATCAACTGCGTTCTTACTCATGCAGGACTTTTGACATCTTGACCAATGCACGTGGACTGAGTTCTAAAATCATGTTAAAAGGTTGCCAATCCCCCTTACTCCCCCTTGAGCACTCTAAGAGATTGAAGAAGATTCCTGCATCTCTAACACGGGTTGGTGCCAGATCCCAATATGAAGCTGAGCGTTATCAATCTTTTTACTCCGTTGGCGATTGTTCTTCATCAATGTGCCGCTATCGATGTCACGGCCTCAGATGATGCCGGTATGGTGGCCAGAGCTCTTTTCCAAGGCCCAGGAGTTTCAGTCACTTCAGCATCGTTCTTAGGAGCTTCGAACGCCATCGGGATATTCACCAACGGCCCTTTTGGAATCGGAAATGGTGCGATATTAACCTCGGGAGTGGCAGTCGGCGCTGAACCCGGCGGAGACACCCGTGTGGATAATGCAGCATCAGGATCAACATTCTGCGGGGACGCTTCAAATACATTCGACGGCGCGGTTCTGACGATCGACATTGAGGTCGAAATTGGGTACAACGGAGTTTTCTTCCAGTTCATTATGGCATCCGATGACGCTGCGGGGTAAGGAATATTATTCCAAACGTACCAAGGGTCTTATACTAAACATTTGCAGTGGAGTTCCCGACCCCATTGGGATCTATCTCGACGGCACAAATTATGCCGTTGACAACGGTGGAAACCGAGTAACAGCAAAATCTTCCTACTCGCAGCCACCCATCCAGATTATACCGCCAAACAGTGACACTTCATACGGTGGTTCGTCGCCGGCGATCATCTTTGGAATCCCAGCCACTATCGGGTCACACACCGTGGTTATTGCTATCTGCGACTTGAACGATAATGATTTCGATGCAGGTCTCATGATCAACGGCCAAGGCTGCATGGACTGTGATCCATCGCTAATGATCAACTATGTCACAAGCACGATGACAGTACCGTTTAATTCAGCAACTAGCACTACTTCTACTATCAAAGCATCTGGAACTGTTTCGGGAACTTTTATCGTTACAGTACAGGCAGCAACGACGACAGCAGAAGAAACCACAACCACTACAGAACCGACTACCACCACCACAGAAGAAGCCACAACCACTACAGAACCGACTACCACCACCACAGAAGAAACAACCACCACCAGCACAGAAGAAGCCACAACTACTACAGAACCAACTACCATTACCACAGAAGAAACAACCACTACCTCCACAGAAGAGACATCCACTACCTCTACAGAAGAAACAACCACTACCTCCACAGAAGAAACAACTACAGAAGCAACCACATCAACAACCGAGTCCACGACCAAGTCCACGACCGAGTCCATGACCGAGTCCACGACCGAGTCCACTACTCTTTCTACCACTTTAAGTTCCACTACATCTACCTCGCTATCTACAACTGTGTCTGCCACTAGTTCGACCACAGAGTCGAGTCTTGGGTCCATAACTACATCTATCAGCCAGTCTACCACTAGGTCTACTTCTGGATCTGTTTCTGGGACAAGTTTTAGTGAGACCACGCCAGATGAATCTACGTCTCAGTCGGCTACATCTGGTAGCACAGTAGACCAAACAAAGACCGAGTCTTCAACTGGCACCCGTTCAGCCACGCAAGAGTTCCCTACGACATTTCCCTCTACTCCCTCCTCTCCAGTGAGTAGCCCTGCGTCTATAACCATATCGACTCGGGTTTCTGGGGATTCCTCCGTGATTCCAACCTTACTCCCAACCACATCTGTACCAATTCTCTCAATCGACACATCCACAACTCGACAACCTTTAAGCCCCGACCCCCCCTTCCCCACTTTCTCAACTTCAAGGACAAACTCCTCAACCTCCGTAAGCCCAATTGCATCTGTGACCACTTCTAATCTGCCAATCATCAACCAACATATTTACCTCGGCTGCTTGGGCTCGCTAGATGGCTACCCTACCTTCTCGTTGTTGTTGACCGACTCAGAGTTGACAACTGAGATTTGTGTAACTTTGGCAGGAGAAAGGAGATTTGTCGGCGTTCATGAACAGTATGTCAATACACAGCGCCACCCGGGCTCGGAACTAACGTTTATAAAGGTCTTGCTATGTTGCCGACTCTTTGACAGATTCAGGCCTTGTACTCGACGACCGCTGCGAGATTCCATGTCCTGGCGATCCTTCACTGTTCTGCGGCGGCATGATCGACAATCAAGGCGAACGACGCCGTGATGCACCACCTGATATCCTGTTAACTCTCTATGGCCTGGTTGCTGCAGTACCTAGCTCGCCAAGCGAGACTGCAACGGCAACCACCGGTGAAGCGTCCGACATCGGTACATCAGTCTCAGAGCCAACTTTCCCTAGTTCTACTCCCATGAGCTCATCTTTGACTTCCCCTATCCCCAGCAATCCTTCGGGGCTTCCTAGTATGAGTGTTAGTCTTTCTTTTGCTACGCCTACTCTTATCGTCATGTCCGATAGCAGCACCACTTTTACTTCTGTCTCAACCCAAGCCCTTCCCATATCTTTCCCTAGCAGTGAATCCCATTCTTCCATTATTTCTTCCGACAAATTGCCCATTCCTTTTCCCTCCCAAGGACCAGGCCCGCCGTCGGGTTGGACCAACACCCTCGATTTCACCCAAGTGGTAGCAGCGGAACTCACAGCCACTGTGACCACAGTGGTGTACACAACGGTGAATCCAGCAAACCCGGAGTACATGACTGTTACTGAGGTCATCATAACACTGGGATATTACCCATGCCGTCGTTGCGCCACTCAAATGATACCGCTAGTGGAGATGACTACTATCGTCGCATCATGCCAAGCATGTGGTCATGGAGGCGAAAACAGCGTTACGCTGACAATTCCGGCCGCCGCTTGCGCTTCACCAACTGACAGTGGAAGGTCTCAAAAGTCAACAGCGCAGCTTCACCCTGTACCCGACGTTAACACAGATGAGGTACACCTAGGAGCGAGCATTCAGTCTAAGAGACCAGCATCTCAACCACGGCCAACAAACGGAAGACTTTTAAATGCAGAGACTCACTCACCGAAACAAGAAGCTCAGCTATATGCAACAAATAAAGAAGTTTCAGGTATAGAAATTCAATCTATGAGACCAGTATTTCAACCACGACCAACAAACGGAAGACTTCTAAATACAGAAAGTCACTCGCCAGAGCAAGAAGCTCAGCCACCTGCAACGAGCGGAAGTGTTCCAGGTGCAGAGATTCAGCCCACGAGGCCAGCATTTCAAACACGGCCCAATAACGGAAGACTTCTAAATGCGGAGAGCCACTTACCGGAGCAAGAAGCTCAGCCGCATGGAACAGACGGAAGGGTTCTAGGTGCAGAGAGTCAGTCACCAGAACATGAAGCTCAACCACAGCCAACTCGATCTCAAGGGGTATACCCGGCCTCCATTGATCAACACCGGCCAAAGGCGTCTGAGGCGCAAGTCATTCCGTCAAAAGTTCGAATTGACAATTCTCCCTTCCCAGCCTCACCTTCGGGGGGAGTTGATCTGGCCAAGCCATTGTCACAAGATCGAGGTGGAGTTGTTTCCATACATACCCCATCACCAGCCGAAGCCAGGCTGGATACACTGAAGGTTTCAAAACAGGCTGAAGTTGTACAGACTTCCGAGCTTGCCCCCCTTCAAGCTGCCAACACCCAGCTAGCGGCTCCCAATGAGCCGATCGTTGTGGTTTCGGAGGGAGTGAAGAATCGTATGGATGGATTGAGGCTGGCCATGCTAGTGTTTGGCGTGGCGGTTTTATTTGCTTTATGAAGTAACGATACCCTGATTTATTATTTATAATTGTGCTTCTTTTTGTACTGTAACGGTAGTTTTTATCTTCCAATATTGATGCTTTTCTAAGAACACTTCCAGCGTAGGCTATGTTTTTCTTTTAGATGCTCTAGCCCATCGCAAAGATGGTATGGGGATCAGGGGAGCTTCAAGTGAATGAAGCATGACAAGCTCATCGCCCCGTGCCATAACCTTCATGGGCATCAGATAAAAGTCGTTCCCTCTCATGGTCCGCCTCCATGTCGGTCTTCTTATCCACAAAGACTCTGCCTCTTGCGCTGACGAATATTGTCAGAATCAGGCCAAGGAGTGCTCCTCCGCCTCCCAGGGTGGCGTTGATAGGAACCGGGTTCCCATGGAGCGGCCCATGGGTAAGAGCGTCGAGACCGGACTGCGCAAAGTTGACTATACCAGATAGACAGGTGATAGTACCATAGATGCGTCCGAAAGTAGCAAAACCAAAGACCTTTGTGGCGTAATCACTAACAGCTGTGTTAGCAATCTTGATCACCATAGCAGAGGGTTTACTTACGAGATTGCAGAGTAATAGAGAGGGCGGAAGATGACAAAAGCCACAACTGTAGAATATCCAGCCCAAAGCGAAGCCAGACAGTTGAGCAGTCCAATAACAATTATGAAGACGGTCAACACCCCAAAAGTGCCGGGCACACTCAGGTTATTGAGCAAAAGCCCAATGAAGGGAGTGGAAGCAACACCTCCCAGAGGTAGTGCGACGTCAAAGAACTCGTTGATGCGCTCGGCTGCATCTTCAGATCCCAGCATGTATCTGTACTGCGACCTAATGCTGGCTATGAAGTAGTTCATTCGGAGCATCTGAAGCACCGTCAACAGCAAGATGAGGATGAACCAAGGCGATAGCATTTGCTGATGAGCTGGGACGCCGTGAAGAACCCCCCAAACGCCACTCGTCTCTCGCCGTTCCTCGTCAACCTTGATGCGTTCTTGTCGTTGCTCGCTGTCACCAGCAAGTTCCTGGATCTTCTCAAGCTTGGCTGTTCGTCTATCGGCCCGAGCGCTCCTTACGCGGGTCAATTCTCCAGCGTCTGAGATGTCTTCATCCGAGGCATGAGCATCGCGACTGCGATCCTGAGCCTGTTCAATCTTCTTCTCCAGCTCCGGCATAGTGTGGTACGGATGTGCTGGCATCCACAACACTTCAGCCACCAATATCAAGACGGGAATGGTGATGTAGCCGAAGAAGAACCTTTCCAGGGAAAACTTGCCACCAGAAGCATCATACGCCATGCGATAGAAGAGAAAGACGGCAGCGGAGGCATCGAAAGCCCCAGTGACAAGGGCAACAACCAGCCCCGAATGCTTCGGGAACGCGTTGGCAAGTTGAAAGCTCGACACAAAGAGAAAAGTCCCCCCCAAAGCAACAAAAACGTTTCCCAGCACGTAACCGTCAAATTCGGGGATGGCAAAAGAAGAGCCCATCAGCAAGGAGCCGATGGTAAGGAAAAGACTCGACGCCATCCAGCACATGCGGCGCCCGTAACGATCGAGTGCAGCTCCGGCAAAAAGCGACGAGATGTTGGCAGAGATAGATCCAGAGATGAAGAAGAGATTCAGCCGCATGTCTTGCTCAGCACAAGGAACGTTGTGACTTGGCTTGTCTCCGAGCCCCGCCTTCTCGTTGGTCTGGCATAGCTCATGGTATACGCCTTCAGCGATCAAGACAGGTTTGATAGCAGCGAAACCAAACACGATGCCAGATGCAAGCCAACATGCTAATACACCTGTGGCTACCTGAGCTGGGCAATTGTCAGTAATAGCAAACCACCAAGGGCAAGCCACGTAACTTACCATATCGTTTGGCATTCGAAACCTTGTAAGCTGCGAGGTGAGGCTCATCCTTGGTAATCTCAAGCGGCGCAAAGCTCAATCGTCTCCATTCCGATATATTAGTATCCTCCCCGGCTCCAGGACTGAGGATGCTGGGTGCGGCGAAGGCAGCACCAACGCCGGGACTCGTGGGATCTTCGTAATTGGGATTTGCAGGGCCTTCATAGTCAAACCCTCCCGCCTGGGTTACATGCTGAGCAAGAGACATTTGCGGTGGCCAGAAAAAACGAACAGCATAGAACAGCGACGGACCAAAATTACAATGAAATCCAGCGAAACGGGAATTCTGTTTATTTAACAGTTGCAAGTTTATTCCAGGGTATTTATTATCAACTGCCGGAGTAGTGACGTCAACGAGCCTTCATCGTCGCACCACTTGCCATCGTGAGGGCATTCGCGGATAAGCGGTGTAAATAGCGCCTCAGGCATTTCTTCATCGGGCCGATGGTGCTGCCGTAGGCCGGGTCGAAGTTTCTCTGTGCTTCTTGAAGCTTCGCCACAGCATGTGGGACCTGTTCTAATGCAACCCTACCCTGGGACCACGACCGATGCAACGCAATAGCGGAGGTTTCGAGAACTATCGCCATCTTGCTCCTGGTCCATTAGTAGCAGCTGGGTTGCTTATTGGCTATCGTCGAGATATCCCGAGTCGAAGTCCAACATATTTGTTCTTGCATTTGTCATGTTACTTCGAAAAGCCTGCTCAAGCAATAGCTTCTACACACATCTATTGACTGATCCATCCCGTCGCAGAGTCGATCACAAGAACCTCACTGGATGATTGTGCAACATCCAACATTCTTCTAGACTGCCAAACAAGCTTGGCCACGTGGAGTGGAATGTAATCTCACTGGACGCTTCATCTCCCGTGTTCCCCCACTTGGCATGATAACGGAAGCAGTCGCACAAGGTTGAATTGAACGACAGCAACATGACCTCAAGACACCGTGTTCTGTTTATAAGGAAGTGATAGAAACAATGGACATGTTGAAATATCTTGGAGCTTCACAGGCTGGCCTATTATTTGCCGAGGAATCGACTAGTTGTACAATATTCGGTCCCCTGATAAGACTTCTCAGTACGAGCTAAGCTCATTACAGCAACGCCTCCTGACTTACATGGCGCACGATAACAGATTAAACCGCCTGTAATCTTTAACCATGCGTAACCCTGCTTGTGGTTTCTGATGCAGTGATAGGGTAAATCCGTAAAGGGCTACCGCGACACCAGCTTATCGTTGAGTGATGATGATGTCTCAGTGCCTCACCTAACCGTATTGGACGATCCCGAGGGTCCAGAACATCATTTGCAGGAACTAAGAAACATTCTCGACTGAACTGTTCCTCCCATTTTCTTCTCTTTTTTCCGTTTCTAGTTTTCTCCCTCATTTTGTATCTGACCGTTGAAATTCGCGCCAATGGAGGTCCAACACATTCGTCTTCCGCCAAAGACCACTGGGAGCAAATTGAAAGCTTCGAATGTGGTCAACTGCTACGACTCGGATTTTTACGTCCACCCTCATTTGCTGCCAGACCAAGATCCTTGCAAGGGCCGATTGCTCCGAGCGTCAGCTCCCGTGCGAGAAGGCACAGTCCTCCTCGTAGATACACCCTATGCTATCGTGCCATCTGTGAACTGCGAAAGCGACGCTCTCATCTGCAGCAACCTCTCGTGCTCGCGACGTGTACCGAGTGGCGAACATGGTGTGCGCTGTCCTGGAAGCTGCCTCAAGGACGTTGTGTGGTGTAATATTGCTTGCCGAGCTACAGACCACGTTCGACATGAATTTGAGTGTTCGTGGCTAAAGCAGAAAGGGGAGGTTATCCGTCAGCGGGAGGGCGAATACAACTTTGTCACACTTTGGCACGTTGTTCGTCTGCTTGCTACTTGGAACCTAGAACTGCACGTCGGAGCTTCAAGGTCACAACATCGGTATCCTTGGGAAGGAAAATTCAAGCGTGGTTGGACATCTGTCGAGATGTGTTGCTCGTACCTTGACTCGTGGCCGGAAGCACAACTCAAACACTGGGGAAGATTGGCTGAGGAGTACTTGAGTGATTCACCAGTGCTCCTCTGCGCTCTAAGTTCCAACGAGATGCTATCACTCATATGCAAGGAGGAAACAAACACTTTTGGGCTCTATCCAAAAGTTACAGGGCCTCTACATATGATAGACCGCCTCGTGCCAAGGGGCGAATCATATGGGTTCAGTTTATATCCCAGGGCAGCGCAGTTCAACCACTCCTGCCTACCGAATGTGAGTTCTAATCAAAACTAGAAACCTTTCTCAGTGCTGCTCGAATTTAAGTTGACAACTCTTCTTTACAGGTTACGCATAAGCCCGATGGTCAGGCACGAATGGTGTACACCGCTGCTCGTGATATTGCCAAAGGTGAAGAGTGCATGATCACGTACTTTGACCTCACAATGCACAGGGACCTCGCGAGTAGGCAAAAGTACGCTCAAGAACAGTTTCAGTTCAAGTGCACTTGTGAGCGATGCTTGAGTGAGGAAGCTGAGGAAAATATGGGGATCATGGATTCTTTACCTTTCGGTTTTTAGGTGACATGACCAAGAAAATACCAGATTCTCGCTTATCCTCTCAGGGTAGAAGTGGTTTTCCTTTGGCGTGTACATTATCATTCAGTCGTACCATTCGTCTCATACTCATAAACTTTGAAGGTATTCTACAGGGGAGACAAGCCTTACGCTCAGTCCTCATCCATGTATGAAAGGGCGAGACCCAACGTCAGTATACCCCAACAACCTTGAGATTCCCGTGGAAGCCATACAATACATTCTAAGTCCTTCTAGCCCAGGGGGCATACGCTAGGTCGGTGCTTATGATGATCTGAAGCTTCCGGTTCCTCCCTGCATTTTCATCCGGGTATTAAGGGGAGGTAGGATACCAACACGAACCCACCCGTGAGAGCCTGTCGAAACAAGAACCCCTTTACCATACTCGGGCTAAACTCGAAGGACGATCTTGCTCCGAACCATGCAAGTGAGGATATTGAAGTGCAGGCCAGATGCATGTGCTCTCATTTCCCACTCGGTAGGGGAAGATGTGTCGTCGTTGACGTCTACCGGCGCACTAACTTAATCTAAGCAACCCATTTTCTATTGCACCACTCAGAGTGTCTGGCATCCAGGGACCAGGGGTTCCCCTGAAATTGAGGAGTCAACTTTACTCCAGGAATAATCCTAGTACATGTTAGTAATAACTGTTTCTTAAGTCAGCGACATGTCACATTCGTTACGATCGTTACGTGGCTGATTTGAAAGTAACGTAAATTTATAGTTCTCCTTGGCTTCGGCTCTCTTCATTCAGATAATGTTGGGGAGCATGTCAAGCACTCAAGACAACTTCACAAGACATGTTAACGAGAGCAGTTAAATAAACATTGAATGAAGAAACTGCTTTATATAAGTTAAGTATTTACAAGCCATGTATTTACAAGTCAAGTATATACAAGTCTCGAACACCTGAAACTATCTACTTGCGACAAAGGCGTCCGGTTTGCTTCGTTACATACGCTTCCTGGCCGGTAATATACCAGTCTTCGCTACCAACAGCAGTAGGCGCATAAAAGACGCCATAAGGGTCGATCTTCTGTTTCAACTGGTAGAGCCTAGGGTAGTTGGACCCGAAGAAGGACTGGCCAAACTCAGGATCCATCACGTCGCCCTCATTGCCGTAACCACCA
Source organism: Fusarium buxicola (assembly GCA_014899095.1). Taxonomy (NCBI): domain Eukaryota; kingdom Fungi; phylum Ascomycota; class Sordariomycetes; order Hypocreales; family Nectriaceae; genus Fusarium; species Fusarium buxicola. The sequence continues at coordinate 147,282 of JAAVUK010000079.1, read as the reverse complement.
CCTCCAGGAGTGACAGCCTTCAAGCGCTCCATGATATCATGCGTGAGCTTGTTGTTTACGTCGGCCACCTCCTTTGGAGAAGCGTCGGCTTCCCACCTCAGACCAGTGATGACAAACATGTTGGCATCACGCCAGGCAGGGTTGGCCGAGTTGGGGGGGGTGCCCTTGGGCTGCGCAGCATTGATGTTGTACATGATCAGGATGCCGCCTTCGGTGCCGATGCTCTTGAGGGTTGAGATTGTCTTGTTCAGCAGCTTAGGATCCTCCCAGTTCTTGCGGGGGATCAGGCGAGAACCTGTGCGAACGTGGGGGTTGCCCACATTTTCGGCAGGGAAATGTGTACGCCAAGCAGGAAGGAATCGATCATGCTCGAAAAACTTGGGCTTCGGGTCGACACCAAGAGCCTTCCACTCTTCTAATAGAGGCGTAACCATCTTCTTGAAGTCGGCGAGGGCCATGCCGGGTACCATCCAGGGGTTCATAGTCCAGAGATAGTTACCTTCACCGGCAGGGAAAAGGAAGCCGTAGCCATAGCTCTTCTTGTCTGAATACTGTGGGAAGCGGCGCCAGTAGGCCTCAAGAGCCTTCCACAGAGCCTCCTCAGAGATGCCTGCGGCCTTGGTGGTGACGCTCCAAGTCATACCTGAGAAGCGCATCTTGGGGTAGACCTTGACGGTCATAGAAACGACAACGCCGAAGGTGGCAGGGCCACCGCCACGAATAGCCCAGAAGAGATCCGTGTTTTGCCTCTCGTCGGCGGTGACAAAGCGTCCATCAGGGGTGACAATGTCTACGCTCAGAACTTGGTCAGAACCAAGTCCAGCGATGGTGCTCAGGGGAGAGTGGCCGCCACCAGGAGTGTAGCCACCGGCAACACCAACATCCTGGTATCCGAGTTAGCATCCGAGTTAGATGACTGCTCAAGGCACGCTAGAACTTACGCGACACTCGCCACCGACAGCTGTGTATCCCTCGCGGTCAGCAGCCTCATAGATGTCCTTGACCTGAACGCCAGCACCGATCCTGAAGGCTGGGCCGGTATAGCTGCTAGCGCCACGGTAGTTCTTGGTGAACTTGACGTCCTTGAGGTTGCGAGTCCAGATGGACAGGGCACCGGCACCGGTGTTCTTGCCAAGAAAGTCATGACCCGTGTTACGGACAACCAGACGAAGGTTCAGGTTGCGAGCAAAGTTGACGGCGAGCTGAATCTGGGCGACGTTGGTAGCCTTGACCGAGTAGAGGGGGAACCCGCCAATGGTGCATTTCCCGCCCTGAGCAGCGTTCTGGGGCTCACAGGTTGCACCCTCGTAGAGGGGGGACATGACAGAGGTCGGGTCATTGATGCTTTGTTACGTTAGCACACGAGCAAGTACATGTTAAGGTGTAACTCACTGAGTCGTGGAGTTTGCCCAATTGTCTAGAAGAAACTTGCACTTGGCGTCATCGAAGTGCTCTCCCTTGTAGCAAGCAGAGCCAAGGGGAACAGTCTCAATCAAGGCACCTCCAGTGAGGAGGTCGAAGATCTTCCAGATGAACTCCCCAGGAAAAGACTTGTCACCGGGGAAGACCTTGCATTTCGAGAAGCCACCTGCAGAACGCTTGTCTTTGGACTTGGTGTCCTGAAAGTAGAAGAGATCAATGTCGCTGAGTTTAAGGTCCGTCAGATTGGCAAGGACAGCATCAGTCAACTGAGGAGTCTCCTCGACAAAGGAGTGTCTCGAGGACGCAGCCACGGGCTTAGCCCAGGCAGGGGAGACATTGGACTCATCAGCCGCTACGCCATGTTTCAAATCAGCAACAGTTCATCTAGTGGCATGGCGACAAATTGCCAGGTGTGGCACATACGAACAGCCTCGCCATCGACGCTGATTGTCTGGCCAAGGGCGAGGGGAATAAGCGGGAAAGCCGCGGCAAGCAGCCATGACATGCGTGAGCCTTGCATCTTCGTATCGTATTCCCCTGGAAGAATAGATTGAGGTTGCAGCGGTAGGAGATGGGGATCACGGTGTGTCCGCTAGGAAACGAGGGGGATAAGGAAATAAGAGGAGAGATCGGCCAAAGCCACATGGCTCGCTATGTGGTCTATATATTTAGTACTCTTCTTAAAACCCCCGTAACTACCATGCAAGGCCGTACCGAAGTTTTCTGTTGGTTGACTCTGCCTACTACGCATTAGGTAGTAATCACCTACCGAGGGCCAGATCCATGCTTGATCTGGGATGATAGTGGCTTATTGTGGAGAGAGATCATAGGAACCCTGAAGACGAGGCCTGGACATGAACCAACCAATGCGGAATTACTACTGCGTAGAGTAAATACCGGAATTGCAAAGTCCCGCTGATCTTTGACAGTCGGCCTTGCGGCTTTTACATCCGTTTGAACATCCACCTGGCGCCATTTTCCATCAAGCGCGGGAACCGGGAACGGAATGCCAGCTAGTTAGGATCTGCCGGTGGAGTGATTTATTTACATAGAGTCGATGGTCGTGGCTTCGATCCCTGGCTCCGTCCCGACTTGCTTCGTACCGGTAGATCGGAGTCCATTATTCCTGTCTCCAGGCACTTCGGCCGGACTCGAGTCCCGTCAGAGGGCGATTGGAGCGCAAACAGCAGAGTCGGGCCAAAGACTCGGACTAACTACGGTGCTGGGACATTCGCACCGACTAACTTTATAACCCTCGTGCCTCTTGTCAAGCGAGAACCTTATTCTTGCCGTGGGTTGGCTCAGGAAGGGATAACGACTTCGTGTCTTCCGTAGCTGCAGCCAACAGCAACCCAGAGAAGCAAGGATCCGCGGGTGTTCTTTAGCTGAGACGACTCGGCTAACGACAGGGCATTGCCGTTGGGCAGACCCCAGCACTATTACAAATTTCCGGGGTAAGAACCAAGATCTAGTAATGCACTTCAGAGCAAGGGTTCATATGGCATAAGCGCCGTAAGGGTCCGGCGTGTCAACCCCCCGAAGGTGCATCGTGCGTATGCACTGGCACTTGTCCCCGGGCAAGTCATTAAGCATAAGAGCGAAAAATCGCGCGGGTGAAAATCTTTTCCTTGGGAGGAAGGACCCGCGAATGTAGTGTAAACTCTGTTTATGATACTGTAGGGACCGCCAACCGAAGGATCCGACCTAAGGAACACGGTCCCTTTTAACGACAAGCATCGCCATCGGGCGTCCTTGAATTTTAGAAGAAATCCTCTCAGCCAACTGCTTCTTGGGAACTAGTGTGGGCATCCGAATCTGACATGGGCTGATGTCAAATTGTTAGTTCCACGTAACAGTTTTCAGCCACCGAGAGGGTGTTCATAGTTGGGCACAAACTAAGGGTTTGCAGCTGAAAACCACCTGTTCATCGTAATTTCTCCCCGCAGGATCAAACGCACGGCAGACCAGACGCCAGTTATGCAATGGCTGGGTTCTAACGCGTAGGCTTGTTGGTGGCGTCAGACCCTGACCGGTTTCGCTTTGACGTGATGGGGCTTTGACACATAACTAGTTGCATCGCCGGGATCTATACGAATTGCTTCTCTTCTGGAAACCGGAAGGACTTGACAGTTCCGGTGATCACTTACCTTATTGGTATGAAGCGTATACCAGGAGGTGGTTCAGCTCCCCCGTCCAAGCTGTCCCTCCATCTTGGGCAGCATCAGTAATGATCTTGCGTGCAAGTTTTCTCTCGTGAGCTCTGCTGCCTTCTTTGGATCAGCAGCCTTACTCCTTTTACTGTATGTATTCAAGGGTTGTGTCCGCTGGGTGCTTTACATAAGACTGGGGAGCCCCGTTGTTGGATCTGACCGATCCATTCATTTACCTGCATCGCTCACGATTCCGGATCAGCCGTGTCCCTTGCACGCGTGACGATCATTTCAAATACGCTCTCCGCACAGATCTACGTGCAACGTGGAACCGACTGCTTATCTTCCTAGGTCGCTGGCGTGTCCGTGATCTGAATTCTAAAATCACGATATTTCCATTCTGGATGCTCGTCAAACACTCGCGATGGATTCAACAGGTCTTTGGGCTCGAACAGGGCCTCCGTCCTATCCAGACGTAACCAAGATTCCAACGTCCCCTCTGCAAGAGAAGGGCCTTGTGGTCCTCTTCCTATTTCCATGGCTATCGGTTATCGTGGTAGGCATGCGTGTCTACATCCGTACAAGCACGCGACAGATGGGCATTGGTAAGTCACCAACAGGCTTCTCGGCATAATTCCCATTCAAGAGCTTACCCATATGTTCGCAGATGACTACCTTGTGTTAGCCGCCCTGGTGAGTCAATTACGCTTTCGATCGTTCTAGCATTTCGACCTCGAAAAGGTCTTGATATTGACATAGCACCTGGACTGACATACTTCGCCAGCTGTTTGCGTTACTGTTAGTTGGGCCACTGTTCATGTGTAAGTTGGCAGTCGAAGGCCGCAAAACAACGTCTATTTTGCTCTGTCCATACTAACACCAATACAGTCATCAAACTGAACTACTGGGGATGGAGGATGCAGGACGTTCCCGACGACTTCGATTCAAAGGCCGGATACTGGTTTAACTTTCTTGTTCAGATGTTCTATAACCCGGTGCTAGCCCTTGTCAAAGCCTCGATCCTGGTTTTCCTTCTTCGTCTCGGCGGCCACAAGCAGTCCATTCGCTACGCCATTTATGCGCTGAACATCTTCAACGCGTTGCATGCCGTCGCCATCTTCTTTACAGCTTTATTCCAGTGCTTGCCAATGGAGGCAAACTGGGATCCTTCGGTAAAACAAGATCCCGACACCAGGTGCATTCACAACTCGTTCCACGTTATTGCATCCTGTATTACCATCTTGACGGATTTTCTGGTTCTTGCACTGCCGTTCTGGATTTTTCTAGGCCTCACCATGCCTTGGGCAGCCAAAATCGCCGTCATTGGCGTGTTCTTGCTGGGTTCCGTGTAAGTTTCTGCTTCATACATTATAACACCTTCTGATTCGCACCACCGACCTTTCCTTTTCTTCCCACAAACTATGTATCCTTACCAGAACTGGACAAGTGCTGACTTTCTCTAGTGTTGCCATTGTAGGCATCATTCGCGTTGTAGGGATCTACGATCTGCTACTTACAACACCCGAACCGGGCGAAGATACATTCTACAGCATCTCCCCTGTGTGGTCTGTCGTCGAAACGAACCTCGCCATAATATGCGCCTCTGTACCCGCTCTACGACCGCTCTTCCGTCGATGGTTCCCCAGACTCTTCGGTGGAAGCTCGAGGAAGACTACCGGAAACGCCTACGGAAATACCTACGGCACCGGCACACGAGGAACCAACAGGATGAGATCGAACAACTATGATGAACCAAGCGATATTCGACTGAAAAACCTACGAGGCTCACGGGCTCATCATACTGAGATTCGCAGTGTCTCGCCGAATGGATCGGAAGAGGAGATTATGACGTATAACGGCATTATGCGGACGACAAACGTCGATGTTGCCTACGAGAGTACGTCCAAGGCAAGCATATCAGAACCACGGACGTCGAGCGATCTGAAGTTCGAGAATAAAGCCTCAGAGGCTAGGTCAGGGATATAATGGCCCCCTTCTTAAAGAGAGAGGAAAGAGGACGGTGCTTCCTTGAGGTCACTATATATGGGGCGGATAGCGGATTTGTGTATATTTGATAGTGATATTATGATACAGCGGTAGAGAGACTTAATCTCGCCATGACGACAATGAAACCACTCAGGCTTCTGGTGGCTGTCTTTGCCGAAAAGAACAAGTGTGGAGTTCCAGGTTTGAGGATGTGCGTGATGTAAACTTATCTCCCTGAGTGTTGAGGCTCTAAGCTTGGTTAATCGTAGGGATTGACAATCCTCTGCTAGCGCTTATTCTTCCTGGGGTACCCGGAATAACTCTACGGAGGATGTAACATAAAAGCATGTTGAATAACTGCACAATCTCAGCACATCTTTGTATAATTTAATACAACCCTGAGGCAGATATCCCTGAACAAAGAGTCAAGACAACAAGGCAACCCTGAAGAATCTCTCACAGGGTAGGTCAATTCGTCCGCAGGTCTCCAATAAAGTCTTTGCACCGGATTCAGCTTAAGACAGGAGATACAGGGGTTCCTTAGTCACCGGCTCGGACAGGAGGATGGCTGACATAATGTACCAAACGCGCCTAAGCCGTCGAAGGCGTGGCAGTCCCCTATTAGTTTCACATCATAACACATCGAGGTGATGAAGTACGTTATAGCAGAGGTTAAGCTCTTAGTATATTCGGGATGTAACTAGTTCGTGAACAATAAACGTTGGCAACTTGCAACTTAACTAGGGTTATAACCATACACTAATGATGGCACATGAATGATTGGATGTAACGTGACATCAACAACTCCTGCCCACCCAGTTTTCTCCTTGTTCCCTCCTTTACATAGGCAAGGTCAGTCTTCGTGCGTTAGCTGTGCCTGGCTCCTTGAAAAACATGGCAAGTCAAATACCATAGGGTAATATAGGGGGTTCAAGCAGTAGCATGTGACCTATCAGTTTTCATTGTGTCACTACAAGTCATGACTCCATCCCTGCTTAGATACCTACTACATCACGAAGGACGGACTTGGCTGATAGGCTCAATTCGATTTGGGGAAAATGGAGGGGGAGGCCTGCACATGTCGAGTCGTAACAGGCAGGCGAGACAGAGCCTCCAGTTCCTCATTGACAGCTAATAACGGGCCTCCTATAACGAAGAATGTCTGAAAAGGCTTCCAATACAGAAGCAGGGGAAATCCTGCTCAAGGCGAGATGTGCAGCTTGCTTTTTAAATATGAGTTCCATGGCTCTGAATGGCAGGTAGTTTTAAACCAAGCCACCAACCAACACAACCCCAATGTGCCAAGCAAGAAACACGATGCGTCGAAGGCAGTCTTGACCCTGCACCGATCACCGTATCTGGAAGTCAGTTCCAGTAGTCTAATGTTGTATGAGCAAGCCCACAGTCATCAGCGAAGCATTTCGGCCTCTCGGTGGAGGTGGAACAGGAGTGTCGTCAACCTGGCTTGCCTGGCAGATGGGCGAAATAACATAAGGTTAGTTCACAGCGATACTTTCTAAGAGCGGATAGAACATCTTTCCTGTCATTCCCTAGCCTAAATTATTATGAGCACAACGTTTCATCTGACGGGCACACGCACAGGCTTGTTGTCCGACAATGCCCGGGCGAACAAATGTCACCACGGTCACCACGATTCCGTACATGTAGTTGGTCGTGGTGGTAACAAGGTGCTGAGACAAGAAGCCTACCGATAAATTTACGTGGTTGACCTATTTATCTGTACCGGCTGGTGCTATCAGCCTTAAGCAGCGTGCGCGATATTATCCACCGCAGATACGGTTTCCGATCAAGGCTATTAATTCATGAAGCGTAAGGCGGTGAACTTGGCCATGTTCTTCGATTTCTTGAACAAGATATATAAACAATAGGACCCACCACGACGATGCTCTACTATATGGGCTTTTGTGTCTCAGGTCTCAGCCTCATGCAAAAGGAAAGTCACTCGATTGGTGATGTTCCCTTTCACTCTCGCAAGTGTTGTCCCGTCTTGATCCATTCGACTTCGAGGTATGTTTCAACAACCCCTCACTCACTGTCGCACCGCAACTTGGCCGGCTCCCCGTTGACGTAGTTGGGTGCTCGTATCCCAGGTGGATATAAATATCAGGCTTAAGGCCGTCTTCAAGGCTTCAATCTTTCATCACCAGCAGGCATTGCAAGCAACAGATACCAGCCGACAAATTCCAGTACAAACTAGAACCTCAACATGGTGAGTTGACTAATCTCAAACCCAAGTCCGTCGCGACCTCGACCAGATATCTAGTGGCGATGTTATTCCATAAGTGGATCGAGCTCGTAAGCAATGGCGAGCCCGAGACTGATCGCGACATCAAGGAGTAAGTAGAAAAGACACCGAGTCCATTCCAATTCTTACTCTCAAATAGGCTCGCTGAAGTACATGAGGGCGCCATGTTCTTTCCCGTTCCTCCCGTTTGGCCCACTCTGTACAAAATCAAGTAAGTTATTACCATTCAGTTTCGACCTTTTCTTCTTTCATTTAATCTTCGGCTTCAATACTGACAAGTGCGACTCTAGGGGCGATGAGCAGTGTACGGATAAATTGAAAGAGAAGTTCGGTTCTCAACTTAATGTGCAAATCAGAGATGTTGAGGACGATGAATAAATAGCGATGGCGTGCTTGATTGAAATGGACGAAAGTCTCCACTCAAGCTGGAGGGTCTAGCTAGATCATCATTCAACATTAGTCTTACTCTTTACTTGCGCTACGTGCAGTGTAAGAATACCGAAGCATGGCGGCATTTCCCTCGTAGTTGTCCCACTAACCAATATTCTTGTCCATCTGTTGTATAAGGATGTGGCTAGCTATATTTGTGCAGGTAATAGTGTGAGCCGTACCGCAACCCCGAGGGTTACTTTGTAAATAACGCTTCGGCGGCCACCACAACATCTGTCCCTCGCGGTATAGAAGGCAGGAAATATGAGTATTGCCTATGCAGAGTCATAATTAACACATCACAGTACAAACTCCCTGCACCTCACATTGCTGAATGCTATCTCTTTGCCTGCGAGTCATCACAATATGATTCAAAGCCTGGGTCACATGTGCCGACTCTCTCAGCTTGAGAATCTTCCTCGTCACAACGGCTCGACCCTTGGCAGTACGTGGTACTTGATAGACCCTCAGAGTAGTGCACAAGTACCTTGACTTCAACTCGCATCTCAACTTCATCCAGTCTATTCAAGTCTATACACCTCCAGATTGGTTTTAGTGGTATAGCATGTATATTTATAGTTTGTTCACCGTAGCCTTCTGCATACGACTGTTAGAGAAACCTCCGACGTGTTGACCAGATAGACTTTCGGCCACTTTCAGATCCCCAAATCATTTCTATCGCTGGAGTATCCTGGGCGAACGACCGGAGTGTTACGGTTTGGTCCACCGTAAGCTCTATACACAGTTATCGCACCTTCTGTAATTGCTACAATAGCGATTATGGCCCAATCTTTTGCCCTGTGGTGTAGTGGTCTAAGGTGCCCACTGCTGTGATAACTTTCGTCACACCGAGCTATTAAAGCACTGTTGGGTAAAGGTAGGCTGGCTGAGATGCTCGAGAGTATAGGGAACTGTGGCAGTGAGCATAACTTATGAAACTTGCCCAGTCTAAACCTGGCCTGTTATTAAGTGCACAGTTCATGTACAAAAGTTGTGCTCCAATGCTGTTCCTGCAACTCTCGCCCTTTCAGCGTGTCCTTGTTCCCCACAATGGATGCTCTTTTGTGATGTGGCCAGCTGGAGCAACGTTAGCCAACAGATGCTCCATATTGGTTTGCCTGTTATATAATCCCTGTGGGAATTCTTGCCCCCTCCTCCCGTCTGTTGCGCGGAGTAATATTGTCTTCTACCACGGCACTTGATAGTGCCATCCGAAGACATTTTTTGTAATGGTCATTCCGTCAAGCAAGAATAAGTCATTCCCAATATCAAAATTGGGCCCAGTGTTGATGGTGGTAACAGGCTGTTCATCCAAAAGCGATGAGTCCGTGGAACCCTCGGCCCGCGGATCCACACCACCATGTTGGTTGTGTTGTTACCCACGAGGCGACACGGCTGCAAAAGTGAATCTAAAGGTACAACTTGGCAGGATTTAACGTCGATCTCGGAAAGAAGCCTCGGTCTTTCGGGCGTTTAGTGAAGGATAGGCATAAATATGCCCGCTCACGCCACCTTCTTTCCAAGAATCCTTTACAGCTGAAGCGCATGAGGAAAATGACTCAACATCTCAGGACCCCCGGCGAGCTTGCCTGCCTACTTGTCGGCGAAACTGCGGCCCCTGTATACGTGCCGATGTCTGTTCTGAACAATTCACCTATTCTGCGCGAATGGTTCCAGCATCCAGAACAAGTCCCACCGTCATTGACGAAAGACGGTTGCATACATTTCCGAGCCTGCGACCCAGAGACTACGCACGTTGTCTTTCATTTCCTGGGGCACACTCACAATGGGGTTGTTTCACGGTGGGGCCAGTGTCCTCTGACGGGCCATGAGACTGCTATGTTCCTGTTGAGGACATATAAATTGGCGAAGTCTCTCAAGTAATAACACCTTCTTTTGTTCGCTCAAGGTCTGTTCACATGCATAATTGCTAAGTACGTCGTAGAGCAGATGATGCTTCCACCGAGGCAATGAATCGGTTACGCAAGCGCAACATGGGAGTCGAAGAATTCATGCAAGCGACTATTATTGCTGGTCAACTCAATATTGTTGAAGACACTATGATTGCTTCTTGGATAGCATCGTGGCTAGCAGATAATATGGAAAGAGTATATGCCTCTCTGCCGGCACAAGTATGGCTCAGATCAGGAAGTGAAGATACTTGGACATTTACGACTACCCTCATGACTTCTCTTGTACAGCTCCAAGAGAAGCTCTCAGAAGTGGAAGGCCGACTACTGAAGAAGTAGTAGGGCCAATTTGATGAGTGGTACTAGAGTATAGTTCTCTATTAGCGTTTGCGAGCACAATCGACGAAGATTCACATTGGCCTAGTTGAGAAATTGGGACAGAATAACGACATGTTCACATCAGAACGTGTGACACTCCCATTCTGATTATAGTTGCTGTAGTAATAAGGTGAGTGACTGCCTTCTTAAGTACTCTAGGTTGACCTACCTTCATATTGCTTCTAACAAAGTGAGAGGCCTTCGTGAATAACAATATAATGGATACAAATTAACCTAACAGATTTTATATCTACTCTCCGACAAGTTAATGGACTTTTCAGAGCGGAAAAATATCTTTCGGGGAGACTATGGCGAAGTAGTTATTCGTGACGAGTGGTATCCAGCCGTGACTCAATTGGAGGTTGGCCACACCATCCTGCTATGTGATCGTCACCCTCAGGCCAGCAGTCTAAGTATAGTACCCCGGATATGCAGAAGCAGCACAGCCCCTAGGACTTTGGAGTAGGTAGTCAGTCGTTTTGCTGCCGAACCCTTTCGAGTTTTCAGCCACCGCATTCCCAGTGACTATGTTGACTGCCCGTCGTTGGAGGGACCCGGATTATCTCAAAATCCCTATTTCGTTATTTAGAGAGACAATTCTTTTCTTATAGTAAACTCAGACATGAATGAGGCTTTGTGGCTTGGTGACAGACGCCTGCCGCATTGTTTTCCTGTGCTGGGGGAGGGAGAGGGAACGGAATCAGGCTGAGGCAACAACAAAAGAAATCAGGCTGTGCCCATGGAGCTGAAACAACCTGCATGATAATATGCAGGGTGGCATGTTGATTATCTTTGATTCGCCTGAGTGTTGAAAAGGAACACAAAAGTCGTGCGGGGATGACAGCGTTCTTCTGGTGTTCTCTTCTCTCAACTTTGCATCTTACTTGCAATTTACAATACAGGCGCCACGCTCTCTTTGAAGACATGAAAATACCGTCAAACTACCAGGGTATGGCATGGGGCTTTGGTCTGCGGACTAGAGCTCCCGAGACCGGGACGCATCTACTTTCCAGTCGAGATGTCATACCAGCAGTGTGCTATGGCACGTGTGGTGAGTCTATGGCTTATTCCGTTCCAGGATATCAGAAAGGGTTCTCAGATGACTGAATGACGTCCAAAATACAAACGGCGCATACAAGATCGGTGTTTCAACTGGGAAAAGTGATAGATTGTGCCTCAAAGGCGGTTCTTTCATGGAAGCATACGACTCATGTCGTACTTGCATTGAAGACAACATTGACCAGTCCAAGAGCTCAGTTGAATATTATCTAGACCGCTATTTCGCTGACTTCGTGGTCTATTGCGTCAGTGAAGGAGATAGGACAGTGTCATCCCCCTCCTCGTGCGCCAAGTGTCTGACCACTGTCATGACGGATTGGAGGGACAGAGTGATCACTATCACGATGGGCACCAACCCCGTAACAACTTCGCTAAAAGGTAAGGTAAATTGTACGCCGCTAGGTCCGTGCTAATAAGGACAAAAAAGATGGTTTTTATAACATTGGCTCCACAGCCTACGGGAGCTTCCACTCCGGACTCAAATGGTAACCAAGTTATGTCTGGCATATTCTATCCAGGATTAACTCATCTTGGATCCAGATCGCTCTTCAGACTCCACTGCTCCAAGCATAGCTACCATCGTGGGACCAGTTGTGCCGTCAGTGGCAGTTTTGATGCTCCTTGCATTCATTGGCCTTTTCTGGTATAAACGACGGCAGAAGAAACAGACAAAAAAGGACGGTGAAGCTAAGGAAGAAGAACCCAAAGTCGACAAGGCCCAGCTACACTCTGATTGTCTTCCCCGTCCTACATATGAGCTAGAAGGCTCAATGCCTGCTGCCCCCGTACCCGCCTCTGACGCCGCGGGAGAAGCAGAGATGCCGGCGAATGAGGTACCTGCCCATGAAATGTCCACGGAAAGGTGTTGCCGAGAAGAGAATACAGCAGCAGCAGGGCCTCCAGGTGAAAGGAGCAATGCGGCAGGCTCTTTAACGTGAGATTGGATTGGTTGTGTGACATGACCTAAATGAAGAATGGTTTTGCGATAGTGACTAGAGTACGGTCGGTCCCCGCCGGTTGTTTGTCACTTTTCATCACGAAAATTTGTATCTGCGGCTTGACTTTGTATTCAATGGGACAAACAACTATTCCTCCGTCTTAGTCAATACGGTCCAGACCGATGAGAGCTACAATCCCAAGGATTGACAGGTAGCTGTGGTGATGAAGATAGACTCCGGAGTGAACTAGCACTAGCCTGTTACGTCTATGTAGTCATTACTATGACTGGCTACCTTTTCCTATTCTTTTCTAATACATAGTGGGAGAGGAGTAAAGTACTGGCGTCAAAATAAAGGGTGGTGTCCAAAAATAACATCACGCAACACCAAACTCGTGATCTCCCCAGGAATCGGGCAAATGACCCCAGCTATCGCCCTTCGGTTTCCATTAGTCAAGCAATTTCATAAACCCCACAGATAAGCGAAAGTTCGCGGAGAAGTAGTTTACAAGAAGAAGTTTCGTGGAGATGAACTCGTTTTGGTTATACAGTGCTTTGAGTTCTTAGTTCAGGATCTTGGGTGCTTTCAGCAGTCTCCTCCTACATCACCACTTCAGCACCATACACACACAGCCTATCCTTCTCACACTCAAAACATACGCGCGAGCAGAATTATTCTCAGGAATCTCACAGCATGTTTGGATCTCTGCAGCGATCTTGTTGCCCGGTAAACTAGCAGATGATCTCGAACGTCGTGGAGCGGGTTCGACACGCTTGAATTCTCGTTAGGAAAGCATAACGTGATCAGATCCACCCTGCCCATTTCAATAAACTCCCAACCAGGGCTGGATTCGTTGAGTAAGCCAGGCACATGACTCTTGGCCAATAAGACAGTTTCATCAACGTAACAAGGCGCCGGGGGCGGTCATGTCGTATGCCACTCTGACCCGCTGACTGCAAACTTTGACAATTCCATGCATGCACGCGCTAGATATTTCTAGTGCCTTGCGAAATACGGTCAAGCGCGTTCGCCTGGCATGTTTTTATGGGTAAACCCGAGACGCCACTGGATGCGGCTCTTGAACGCCTTCGGGCCTTTTCATGAGCCTCGAGAGCGACAGCACAATCTCGTGATAAGATGAAAGGGCATGATCTGGGCCAATCTTTCATACACTTAAGCGGCATGGCCCTGGCTTGCAGATAACTGTTTGTACAGCGATTACGAGTCTCGATAAGACAAACCTATCTATCGTGTAAACCACGCCATGGCAGCTCCGAATCTTCTGAATCGCCCTGTTACGTTTTTCCATCCATGGCCGAGTGGAGCCCTCGGATCCCCCGACAATGACACGCGCCTTTTTTCGTACAGGCACAAGCCGTTATAACCGTCAGAAAGCTGCTCTAGCCGCCACCGATAACGGGAATCAGACCCAATTCTTATTAAATAAAATCTCCTTCTCGAACTGTTGACCTCCCGGCCATATCAGAGGCCAACGAACCTCTTTCAGTCTCTTCCACCCGCCCAAGACAAGACACAGCATCGCTGGATTACCAAGATGTCCACCAACAAGACATCAAAGCCGTCCTCCAACATGATTGACGACAACATGATGGGGGATGCCGCCGACGACATCCAAGTCTCGCAACACAAGCAGCTCGCAGCCCAGGGAAACGCCCACTTCCATCGTCTTGGCTGGAAGCGACTGGCCATCGTCACGATTGTCGAGGCTGTTGCTCTTGGGGCTCTCAGTCTTCCCCGGGCTTACCACATCCTGGGCATGTTTCCCGGCGTCTTCTTGACCATCACGCTTGGACTCGTAGCAATCTTCACCAGCTACCTCGTTGGCCAAGTGAAGCTGAAGTTTCCGCACGTATCGCATTATGCCGACGCTGGAACGCTTCTGTTCGGCCGTTTTGGTTACGAGCTTTTCGGTGCTGCCCTGGTTCTCGAACTTGTCATGGTTGTTGGTTCTCATGCTCTGACGGGTAGCATTGCGCTCATCGACATCAACGGTGGCCACGTCTGTTCCATTGTCTTCTCAGCTGTCTCAGCCATCATCCTGTTGATCCTCGCCATCCCTCCCTCCTTCACCGAGGTCGCTATTCTGGGCTACATCGACTTCGTATCTATCCTCGGCGCAATTGGAGTTACTGTTATCGCCACCGGAATCCAAGCCAGCGACTCGTCCGGCGGCCTCTCGGGCGTCGGGTGGTCAGCGTGGCCAAAGGAGGGCATTTCCTTTTCAGAGGCATTCGTAGCCGTCAGCAACATCATTTTCGCCTTCAGCTTTGCCATTGGACAGTTTTCGTTTATGGATGAGATGCATACGCCTACCGACTACATGAAGTCTATCTATGCATCCGGCTTTATCCAAATCGCCATTTACACCCTGACGGGAGCCTTGTGCTATGCCTTTATCGGGCCCTCGGTTCAGTCTCCCGCTCTTCTTTCCGCCGGCCCACTCATCTCCAAGATCGCCTTTGGAATCGCCTTGCCTGTCATCTTCATTTCTGGCTCGATTAACTCTACCGTTGCGCTTCGATACATCCACGGGCGAATGTTCAAGGATTCGCTCCTTCGGTACATCAACACCCCCATGGGCTGGGCCACCTGGATCGGACTTGTCGCCATCTTCACCATTATCGCATGGGTAATCGCGGAAGCCATCCCCATCTTTTCCGATCTGCTCTCCCTTGCCTCGGCACTTTTCGTTTCCGGCTTCTCATTCTGGATCCCTGGCGTCATGTGGTTTATGTTGCTCTGCGACGGCAAGTGGTATTCCAAGAAGAACATTTATATGAGTCTCGGAAGTATCCTTGCCTTTATCATTGGCGGCGTTACTCTTGGCGCTGGAACTTATGCGACCATCAAAGATATTGTGAGTACTTCCCAGTCTCTATTTATACTGCGGAGATGCTAACTACCCTGTAGATTCAAATCACCTCTGATGGTAGCGCCCACAGCCCTTTCACTTGTAGGAAGGGCTAGAGGAGATGCTTACTGATGTCCTGTAGATTAGACTAGACTTTTTAATCTGTACACTAATAGAGCTTCATGTCGCTTTGCTCTTTCATCGACTTTGACAAGGGATAGTTGTTCATGTAGGCTGATGAGAAACTAGTTGCTGGGTGATTCTTTTTTCAAACTCCTGATGAGTCGTAGAATATACCAGTCGGAGGCGAATCGCTGCAATCGAATAGCGATTTTTGTCTGGCCGCATATACAGTATCTACACTATAAAATAAGAGTACAATCGTTTGCGGCACGGTAATAGAAGGGGGTAAAATGAACGACGGTTATTTTAATTTGATGAACTAATAAAGATAAATATGTATAAAAGTGCACGGCAATGACACATCATATTATACGATAGTAGTAGTCGTCAAACAGCAAAAGGCGCCCGATAGATACAAAGCGAATACCCTATGTCAATCTCGTGTTTCTTCTTTTCCAATTTTGTACGGCAAACGAATTTTGATTTAATAGGCAGGGCGATTGATCCAATTCTTCACCATACTCCATCTGCGTTGTACCTCACCGGCCGAGCCGTCGCTTGTAACGCTCTGTCGTCGAGTATCGCTGTCTCGTCGAGTGACCGAATTAGTCCACTCGGATCCCGTAGGATACTTGGTTGACATGACCCTCTGTTTATAGGCTGTCGATGGATGCGTCAGTCTTGTATATGTCTTGAGGTTTGTCACGGCCGGGCTGCAGAGAAATACGTACCGCTCGCGTCGTTCCTGTTAGGATTATCAAGCACGGCCTGAAGTTTGGCCTTGGCTTTCTCTGATGCCGTTGAGGGAGCCATGTTTGCTGATGATGATGTGTTTCTTGATTGTATTGATGAAATCTGGGCTTTAAAGTCGAGTAGCTCGAAACAGCTGATGCAACAACAGAGAGACACAACGTCAAGGTGATGGGAGAGGGGTACACCTCATCTTTATCCAACGTTGAGAACATTGACCTCGTGACATTTCGTCATCCCACGTTCAAGAAGCATTGTTTGTCAGCTGGTTATGCTCTTCGTCCGCTTGTGGTTAAGATAGACTATCCTCAACGGGCGGTTACAGTAGCCATCAACGTCAGAACGCCCATCACAACGCGGGGTAGCCCACCCTCTTTCGCCATGGACTCGACGACTCACGTTCCAGTAATTTGAACGTTGTCACCCTCCTTTAGGCTCCCACACATTCAATTGGGGGTCTTGAAAGGCTTATCAAGAGGAGTGACGATGGCTGTCGAATGAAATCTCTCCCAGGAGGACCTCTTACGTGACGTGACAGTCCGCTGCCAACAGCTGGCACATACGGATATTGACTTTACTCTGTCGACCGGTATGTAACATGCGTCGATTACTGTAGAAGTGAACGATTGTCTCGTGACTCGACCATAAGTTGAATGAGCATTGTTCTAGTCCACGAAAAGAACAACAATTTTGACAACGCCAGCCGGTGCTCTATTTCCGATTTTGGACGGTAATTGTGACTCATCGCCGTGACACTAGCTCTGCGCTGCCGGAAGGAAGGGTTTCTTATTAACCTCGACATGAGATTACCCGCTGCCTTATAGCCCGTTTCCCACTCGGAGATTGTTGAATTGTTTAGGAGGAAAACCAAGATGGCAAGTGAGGCCATGGACCTAACCGCGGTAAGCTGCGTAACACGTTTTCCAACCTCAAACGTCCTAAGCGAGGTGACAGATCCTACCCAAGCTATATCGGACGGAAGAAGACCACCGACCTGTCGTAGTGATGACTTGTGGCATCTCAGGTACGACAAATCAACTTGCACAGGACTTCAAAATGGTTGAGAGACATGTCTTACTTCTTCTGACATCTCTTTGTGCAGGCGCTGGAAAGTCAACCCTGGCCAAAGCTATAGTTGGCCATCTGCGCAGCTTCATGCGACTCTCTGTCGATCAGTTGATACACGAGAAGCATGGGTTATACGCAATCGACTATCCGGCAGACAAATATCAAGAATATCAAGATGAAGCGCAGGAAATCTTGTTGACTGAGCTCAAATACCGGCTTGTAGAGAAAGAGAGAGACGTAGTCCTCGATTTATCTTTCTGGAACAAAGGGTACCGAGAAAGATTCAAAGACATTATAGAGGGTCATGGCGGTAGATGGGTTCTAGTGTTCCTTGATGCTGATCGACAGGCTCTTTGGAAGCGAATCGAGGAGCGAAGGGCTCAGCGAGAGGTCCTAGACTTGGAAGACAGAAATGGAGACTCGGCGTTTGATGTTGACCAAAGGACATTCGAGATGTATTGCGAGGGGTTTGAAAGGCCTCAAGGAGAGGGAGAGTGTGTCATCAATGTTACATAGGCTGGTAGACGCACTGTTTTCACGGTTTCAAATAGCGTTGTTCGAAGGAATGGGGTTGAGTCCGTCTTCCTTTAAACTGTAGAGAGCTTCTTGCTGAGCATGTGAAGCGAGCGTCACAAGACTCTTGGAATGACTGAAGACGCAGTTGATTGAACATTACCACTCGCCTGGAAAAACAGCTGAAGATCTGCACCACCAATTTGCATAAGACATTCTTGGAAGGCCAATAATAATGATAGCCTATGTTCGCTGAGTTGACTAAAAGTCTCTAGGTGAGCTTTTCCATCACCTTCAACAACAAGAGAGCCTTTGATTTCAAGCTTTAAATACATAAAACTGACCCTGACTGAGATAATGACTAAAATCCCTTCACAGTTTTCTATCCAAGCAAGTCCTTTGCAGATGTACTACCGCTTGCGGGTTGCCTCAAGCAGTGACTCGAATGCCCGGCGGTCTCCCTTTTCTGTCACTTTTGAGCGATTTTCGGCTCTGTTTGGATCCTGCTCATCGCCATATTCATCTTCATCAGAATCGAGTTCAAGCTCGTCCGATTCAATCCAAGGGCTAGATACATATTCATTTAAAAGGTGATATAACGGCCCTCGGATAGCTCAGGTATCTTCAAAACGTCCCGGTAACGGAAAAAGTCTCCCGTTGCCTCCCAACTGAGAGTGAAATCCAAGAGTTGAGGAAGGCTCTCACGAATGTTGCCAAGCACCGTCTCCCAAGTCAGAAAGAAGTAGTATATCTCCATCTTGTGGACGCGGTAAGGTCCGCCGGGCATCTTCTCCCAATCTCTATTCTTGACATTCCACTTAATGATGTTGTTCTCATGGATAAATATGTGCGAGGCGATAAAGCATCTGTTCATTCGCAAGCAGGTTGAGTCTTCTGTGAGAGGACCCAATCGAATTGACGGTAGTGCCCGATAACGTATTCACCCAACGTCGGGTTTTGAGCTGCGGGAAATGTAAGCCCTGGCCGTCGAATTTGCCCGGCAAGACACCCCAGCAGTCTCGGGCGCAAATTGTCAACTCTGTGAGCTGGTTGGCGACAGAAGGGAGCAAAGTGTACTGCAAATATGGCTCGTACTCGAGGCGTTCGCGGCATTCTATGTCCTGGTCCGGAATGACTTGTTCCTGTTCATGGCAGACCAAAATGTGCAGACGTTCAATATCCTTAAAGAGGCCATCCGTGATAGCGGACGGAAGCGGAACGTTCTGCAGGTTGCCGAGGGTCAGCTCCTGAATAACACTCCTACTAGTGTAGGCATCCTGGCTCTGACGAGCTGCCCGTTGCTGCATGGCCTTGAGAAGGCTCTTGAGGAAAGATTCGCGTGTCCCTATTCTCTCAAGGTCAAGACCATAGTCCCTCTCGCTATTCTGGCTGCCAGTACCCCAACACCACTCAGAAAACTGCACCTCGACCGCCTTGATATGCTGGAGGTTTCCGATCCTGTCAATAGCGGAGGTGAAGGCGGGCCAATCGCCGTCCCTCTCCTAATCTTCCCAGATGTTTATATCGCGGCCGTTGATCAAGTCGAATGCTGGGCAGGCTTCGATGACGACACGTTTGGCGGCGTCCCTAATTGCCTTCGTATCTACGAGTCGGTTCTACGACTCGAAATTTTCACTCGCGGCTTTTCTGCTATGGTATAGCGTCAGGGTATTGAACAAGCACTTCGCAGCGAGCACGTTCCACCGACGGCACACCAGGCGGGCCTAGCATACGTCGTCAACATGTCGGTAAGGGTACGCTTTGTTCACCTCCACGAGCTGGTTGAGGATGAATTCTATTATCTCACTCGGGATCTTGTTGAGCTCCATGGGGGGAGAGAAGTATTCGGATAATCAGAGGTATGATTTTGGCCAGCTACTGAAGAGCCTGTGCTATGGTGCGGTGGTGGCGAAAAAGAATTTCAGAGAAGAAGGCTCGAGAAGTAGAGGACCGTATAAATATTCATGCCGCGACAACTGGAATGACTACTGCATCAGGCAGCAAATGCAAAACCTCACAAGTGATCAAGTGATTGGTACGGAATCGTGAGTGCCAAAGTAACTACCTATAAATAGGCCAGAACACCAAGTACCACAAGCGAGCCGTGTCAGCATCTTGTCTGATTGGGGAAGCAGGATTGGCTGTGATTCTCTGGGTATACAAGGGTGCTCTTCGTATTCGACCAAGTTAGAAACTGCCGTAGCCACGTCGCGTGTTGCGGCCCAGCCAATAGGTTCATTACCAGTTTCAGGAGTTTGTACAACCGTTCAACCAAGACTGATCGGCCAGCCCTGAGGCTAGGGTCGAATAGAGAGAGCTCCTTGACCCCTCTACAATCTGCAAGAAGTAATTTGCCGGCCATCCTTGATTGATCAGGGCTGACCTGATGAGGGATTGTTTTAGGCGCATCTGGTGAAAGGTCTGCCGGCCATCTATATGTAGCGACAGAGATAATTCAAACCATCAAAGTCACCAAGACACTCGCATTGAATCAGACCCTTGATGAAAACCAAAAAGTTGACAAATACAAGTCCTGGATCAACTGAATCGCAACTATGGACTATGGATCGCGTGAACCTCCAGCCAGGCAGGACTTTGACCACCACGCCGAAACCGCATAATAACTGCCCTATATTTACTTTTTAACCACGGAACTCGAACCCGAGTAATTGGCCTTGAACCAATCATGGTGGTTATGGCCTCTTCGGTCTCCGACACAACAATTATGTAAACGCCACCCCCCACATCAAGACCCCGCCCAGCGGATTGCGATGTCGGACGTCTTGAGCTCTTATCAGATGGCGACTTTTCTGACATCATTCAAGGGACATACGAAGCTTCTGTTTTCGCGAGCGATCCAAAGAAACGAGGAACATGGCGTCGCAAACTTCTCTGTTGGCCTCCAAGGCCAAGGTATGGGGACCATTCGCTCCACCAGTGATACTTGTCTAACCGCCCCAGTAGCTCTCCAATGGCCTCACCATCCCGCGCATTCAACTGGGTCTATACATGATGTCAACCAAGGAAGCCACGGATGCTGTTCGTCAGGGGCTGTTGAACGGCTACCGTGCCTTCGACTGTGCTCAGATGTACCGCAACGAACGCCAAGCTGGCAAAGCCATCAGTGACTTTCTGAGCAGCAACGAGAACAGCTCTGGGCTGAAGCGTGAGGACATCTTCTACACGTCCAAGCTTGCCAGTTGCGATGATTCCTATGATATCGTTCGGCGCTCCATCAAAAAGTCTGTTTCCGACTCTGGTCTGGGTTACATCGACCTCTTCTTGCTGCACAGCCCGTACGGCGGCAAAGAAGCGCGACTTACCAGCTGGAAAGCACTCGAGGATGCTATCGATGCTGGCGAGATACGCTCAGGCGGAGTTAGCAACTATGGCTCTGCCCACGTGAGTTCTTGAAGTCTTTCAGACATGCTCGAAAGCTGCATCATTGACGTTGAGCCAGATTGAGGAGCTGATGGCCTCTAACC
This sequence comes from Fusarium buxicola, assembly GCA_014899095.1. NCBI lineage: Eukaryota > Fungi > Ascomycota > Sordariomycetes > Hypocreales > Nectriaceae > Fusarium > Fusarium buxicola. The sequence continues at coordinate 125,933 of JAAVUK010000079.1, read as the reverse complement.
CTCGCATCCGACCCGTCATCAACCAGATCGAAGTTCATCCTTTCAACACCCAGGAGGAAATCCGAGCCACCTGCAACAAGCACGAAATTGCAATTGAAGCGTACGCTCCTTTGGCCCGAGCCATGCGGATGACACATCCGGCTATCAACAACATGGCCAAGAAGTACTCCGTCACCCCCGCCCAAATCTTTGTGAAGTAAGACCACTGGATCCCCGGGCCTGTAGGGCGAGAACTGACACGTCCCAGGTGGGGTCTTCAGCATGGTTTCATAACCTTGCCCAAGAGCACCAAGAAAGAGCGCATGGTTGAAAACGCGAGCGTCGACAGCCTAGAGATTTCCGCAAGCGATATGGCTCTTCTGGATGACCTCGACGAGCATCTGGTGACAGACTGGTAAGTGACAAAGATCTCCAACTCTACCTGGCAACCGAGGAGTTACTATCAGGCACGACTACACTACGAGACTTTTCATGACTAATGGTTTGGCTAGGGATCCTACCGACGCGCCCTAAGAGCCGCATATGTGGGATTGATCTCGCGGTCTACGGAGGAAACGTTGAGCTGTGCCCAACCTCTTGATGATAAGCCATGCAAGGAGTACCTCACTACCCAAGCCGTAATGCCAATAATAGGCCCTTAAGCATTGCCCGCGGCCTGTTGTAGATAGAGATATTAATTTGCGGAGCATTGTCGCGTGATTCTGGAAGGCCAAAAGGGTTTCTGAATCTCGGAATCTGTTTACCTGACCAAGCTAGATAGCAGTTGTTTGCGTCAACATCATCAAAGCTTTCAAGCTGGCCAAATAAAGTCCACCGCTTCATCGTCTTGCACACGAGACTAGTTGTTCCGTAAGCCTCCAAATCAAGGAATTGGGGTTGGACAAGAGAGAGCCGGTGCTCGTTAGGATTGCTGGCGGCGAAGTCGAGAATGAGAAACCATAACTCTAAGGGAAGTCTCTTGCCAGGTTTAGAGGTAATGTCGCCTGAGGAGCGACAAACGATGGCGTTGGCAAAAGATGGCCCAAAGAGGGTCCTGTTGAGAATGACGAGTGGTTTCCACATGACAAGGTCGTTCAGCTCTCTCGAATCGACAGGTCTCAAGCTGTAACGCATTTTTTCGACGGTCATGTTAGATCAAAGAATGGTGATAGTAGCGCGCGATGGAGAATGGAACTGTTTTTTACTGCTTGTTGAAAGAGCTTGCAGGTGACGGTTGACGATGAAACTGTGCTATGGGTCTGTAAGAATTCGAAGAAATATCGGAAAGCAATGAAAAGAAAACCACGAGCAAGGCTTTTTAAATTACGAAACTGACGAAAACCTATCATATCAATTCCAAATGTATGTTTTTGCATGGATTCCTAATACGCATGCCCAAACTTAGAGACTGGGCTCTGACCTTGCTTGAATACTGGCTATCTTTCGGAGCCGTGATTAGATACTTTTGAGAGCAGGATGTACATCCCAGATATGCGGGTAAAATTTCAATACGTTTTTTCTGCCCAGCTCATGTCGTTAGCAAGGTTAGTGAATTAGAATCATCCCGATATACCTTTCTCCGACAATACTTTCTCCGACAGTGCAGGGCAACGTAATCAGACAAGCTTCGAGCAGTGAATCCAGACCTTGATGACACTTTATGATCTGTCCAAGTGGGTTGGAGCCTACCGCGTCATTCTAAGAGGGGTGAGTGAAAAGTTATAACCTGCAGGCTCGTCGAGACTAATATTTTTGTGTTTCTGTCAAAAAGTCGCGAGCAGACGTGGTCTTCTACTAAAAGGTCGTGCGTGTTCAAGACAGTTCGGACTGACGGAACTCCGTTCCATTGCAAACGACTCTCCTTTAATCTGAAGCTGACTAGAATACGGATAGAGGCTACGCAGCTAGACTGAACGCCTATAAGACGAGGATCATTTGCCTGGTTCGCCCCACTAGCTTGTGTCTTGGGCATGATATATATACCCCCACTGCCATGCATCCTAATGGTGCCCGCCTTCTTGCCCTCGACGGAGGCGGAGTCCGAGGTATCATGGCTCTGGAAGTCCTGCACGAAGCCATGGAGCATGTTAGAAGAAAGAAGGGCTTGCCCGAGGACCAAACTTGTCATCCGGCTGACTACTTTGAACTTGCGGCCGGAACCAGCACTGGCGGCATCATTGGCATTATGCTGTTCCGACTTCGCATGACGGCGAAACAAGCCATTAATTAGTACGACGAGATCTCGTCGCAAGTATTAAGCCCGAAAGTATATGGTTGGAACATTGGCTGGATGCCCAATTTCGTGTCATCGACCATCAACAACAGCAAGACTCTGGTCCAAAGTAGTCGCTTTGATGATGCATCCTTGAAGAAGGTCATCGACGGCGTCGTTACCAAGTTCGGACTGGATGATAATGACAAGAAGCGTAAAGGAGATACGCCTCTTCAGCAATCCGGATCTGCCTGGGTGTAAGCTTTCGACTCTCAACGACGAATTGACGATTGGCCTGTCTGACAGAAGAAACAGCATCTGCTGCATAACTGCCCAGAACAGGGCTGAAACTGTGTTGCTGAGAACGTATAAGGATAGCAACATATATGCCAGCTCTAAAACCAACAACACCATGGCCGAACACTCGGACAAAGTCACAATCAGTCTTGCAGCCCGTGCCACCTCCGCTGCGCCGGCCTACTTCCCTGAGGTGATATTTCCAGAGGGTATGCTGAAGAGCAAAGACGAAAAAAGATTGGTATTCTGGGACGGAGGTCTTCTCAACAACAACCCAATTGATCAGCTGTGGTACTCGAGGTACGAGCTTGTCAAGTCTGACGAGCCTCCCCCCTTCATCTCGGCCGTCATCAGTTTAGGAACTGGATACGCCAAGCCTGACTCTCCTTCCGAATCATGGTTTCGACTTGTTGGTGTGGCCGCTGAAGTGATGGAGTTCTCGACCAACACCAACGCCAAGGCCAAGGATTTCACTTGTCATATAAGTACTCTCAATCTCCGAGGCGAACATAAGCAGACCAAGTACGTTCAGCTCAACCCGAGTCTTGGGAAGAGTGAGATTGGTCTTGCCGACTATACAAAGATGAAGGAGCTTAAGGCGTTAGCTCAAAATTATATCAAGGATCCGAAGAGTCAGGAGTGGATCAACAAGGCAGTCGACGCGATTTGCGCTTGAATGTGCATGATGTACTTGTATAGTAACTGAAGGGGAAACGATGTTTTGAATCATGTCCATGTCCGTCGTACCAAGGACCAACACCAACCATTAGTGTGCAACCAGGGGCATGGTTGGCGTTAATTGAGATTTTCACTCGAACTGAAACCTAGGTAAACCTTGGATTATAACGAGAGACCGGACGTGATTGGAGTTGGGTGTATGTGGTAGGATAGAACTGAGGTTGCAAAAGGAGTGTCCCGCCTCATGGGTATGTGAATACTCATCACCAACTTTTACATGTACAAAAACATGTGGGAGCGGAAGCCATGGAGGGTAATAGGAATACGCATATACAGCGGTGGCCTCAGAATTAGCTTTACTATCCTGAGATCCGACAGCTATTAGGTTTTGTGTCGCAATGCCTAGTAAACATAGAGGTTGGTAACTTCCGGATGATCCCTCCTAGTCTTCTTGTTCTGGTGCTTCAGTGTGACCTTTAGAGCCCATGCAATGATAACGACTCCAACCGAGAAGGCGATGCTTGCCATCCAAGCAGTCAAATACCGGGGACCATTCGATTTGTTCCACAGATAAGGCGTATAGACGCTCGACAAGTTTCCGAAAGCATTGCAAATTGCAAGAGCAACAGCCTTCTTCTCGTTCGTTTGCCCCAAAGTTGCACTGATCCAGGCCAGCAGTAAGTTGTTGATGCCGAAGCTGAAGCCGGTAAATAAAAACATGCCGAACATTCGACCGCCAAGGCTATAAGTCGCAGCCGGAATAATGAAGCCAGCCGTGACAATGGACTTGCAGATCGTAATATGCCAAGTGCGCTCATTCCAGCGACCGGACGTCCAAGCGATGATGATGCCAACCGTGGCTGCAAGAAGATAAGGCGGACATGTCAAAACAAGGGTAATAGTCCGGCTGTAACCGAGGGTTTCCATAACCGTTGGAAGGAAATTCTGGAATCCGCAAGACGACAGATGCAAGTTGTACATGAGACACATTGCCCATGTTCGCCAATCCATGGCAGCGTCGCGGAGGCCTGTCCAAACGCTAGTTCCTTCTCGTACGTCCGTTGTGTCGGTAAAGATACGGTTATGTGCCAGTTGCCTCTGCTCCGGCGACAACCATCGAGTTGTCAAGGGGTGATCTGGTAGGAACACGAAGGCCACCATGGCGGTGACAATTGATAGGACGCCTTGGATGATGAAGAGCCTTTCAGTCCATTAGTTAGTCAAACACGAGCCAGTGAAGGACAGGACAACTACAGACCATTGCCAACCGGCCAAGCCCTTCGCTTGGTCAAGGCCTGCAAAGACACCGGCTGCGATGAGGCCAGAAAAAGAACTGGCCAACATATTCCCGGTGTAGAAGACAGCTAGCCGCACGGCCATCTCCTTTCGTGTGTAGAACATGCTAATAATGTAAATGGAACCGGGATAAAACTAGCAATACGTTAGAAGGCCACAGTTGGTTGACGTAATGACCATGCACCCACAGGAGCCTCGGTGACACCTAGAAAGAAGCGAAGAACCATCATGCTGCTGTAATCTTTGGCCAGGAAGGTCAAAAGGCTGACGATCGACCACGCGAGACAGAAGCCTGCCATGTACCAGGAGGGTTTGACTCTGTTAAGGATCATGTTGCTGGGAATCTGTCCTGCACTGGTGATGCGTGTCAGATTGAATGCTGTTTATCAAAGCTCCCATGGAGACGACATACATGTAGCCGACATATAATATGGACACGCATGTGTTGTACTGAGTGCCCTTCAAGCCGAGGTCTTCTTCGAGGTTGTTTAACCTGGCGTTGACGAGTGCGTTACGATCCAGGTAATTGAAGAGATACATGAGCCAGAGCATAGGCTGGAAGTCAAAATGTTTAGTAAAAGTTTTGTCGCGTAAAATAAGTCTTGTTAACACATACAATGATATACCGGTCCAGTTTCTTGACAAGTGCAATTTCTCGCGGGTCTGTTTTCGCATGTGCTCCGAACTCATCCACTTTGTCCATCTTTGGGAACTTGGAAAAAACGGCATCATCCCCGTGAGCGGTTTCGACGCGCTCAATATGATCATCCTGGGCGACGTCATCTCGTTCTGTTTTGTCGCCGGCTGCGACGCCGGTATTAGAGGGTGTCGGGACAGGCATTCTCAGTCATTCGCCGCTAACGCAATGATAGGGAGGAGACAAGAAAGAATGAGCTCTGCTTTTAAACAGAGCCCAGATGATGCAGTGACAGTTGTTCTTATAACGGCCTGCTGAATGGGCCTCGGCTGCGTCCTTGCAAGGTTCCCCATCCTGCCTGGGGGCTTCAGACTGCGGGGGATCAATAGTCTAAAATCAAGGTTTCCGAGAAATGATGTCGTTCCTGCGACGAGACATGCCATACTGGTCATTGATTGGCGCTCTTGCTGACGAGGTTGCAGTTCTTGCAGATCAGCGACGGAAAAGCAACATAGAACCGTCGATCAGTGAAGGGACCGCCCAATAACGATTGGTCCCCGCGTCTACCGTCGATGCGGTGTGTATCGGAAAAGTTGAACCGTTTGCTTGGAGATTGCTTGGATTTCCATGCTTCCGACAAACAATCCTGGTCGACTGGCATCCTATAAAGGGCCGACGCAAAGCAGTTATCCACGGCGTGAGGGACCCTAAACGTTTCATTTCCTCCCGCAGATCACCTCTAGGCGAGGCTTGGAATCATCGTCCTGTCTAAGCCATGGGTCCTTGAACTCCAGTCCCATCATCGGTGACGAGATCGCAAACTTCAAGATATAACTTCGTTAGAAATGCAGCAGGCAGGCAAGTATCAAGAACATCTGGCGTAGAATACCGTACAGTTATGACTCGACAATCCCTCTAGGCGCCGATCCTCGAGGCATTGAGTGTATTCTGGAGTCTTTGTTCTCGGGTTTCAAGAGCCCCGGTCTCATGGAGAGCGATATCAACAACAGTCCATAGTACAACATCGGCTCCAATAGTAAGTTGCAGATAGTTCAATGCTATAGCTCTCACGAGAACATCGAAACGTCGGTTATTTGGAGCATGTGACACTTTTCGATATTGATAGATCTCGATATCCATCTGACTCTAAATGATGTTGCCGATCCTTCGACTTAAACACCAGTTATAATCCCAATGTGAGATGAATCACCCAGCCGGAGCCAGCTTTCATTTATTAACTAGAGTAAGGCTGCTAAAGTGCCGAATGATCAGAACTCCCGGACTTGACTTTGCCTAGCTGTGTGCTGAAACGATGCTATATATAAACGAGCTTTCTCCTCCACCCAGCATACTACTGTCTCCCCCAAGATGGATGGCTGATACTGGTCAATGCCTAGTACCGCAGTATCATTAGGGTGGCGTAACCTTCTAGAACCTCGCCAAGGACTATCAAAGAATCTTGTATTATTCCACTACGACTTCTGGCATGTACCAGAAACGGTGGAAGTGAACTAACATTGGACAAATTTGTCACCGTTTCTCGCTCACAACATATATGACCAGAAACGTAGACTTACTCGACAGGTAAACCCTGGACAACACCGGGCATGCCTAATTGAACAGAAATGCCTGGCGCTGGTACACCGCCGCTCTAAGAAGTGTCCCATGCCATCGTTGTCTGACCTGGCTTTCATCTCAGTGCCTTGCGTTACAGGGCTCGCGATTGCGAGCCCGGATAAAGCAGCCCAGGCAAAAGTGGACAACTTCATTTTGACGACGTGATAAGAGGTAAATAATGACCTTGGGTGGAAGATGATGATGTGGTTGCTTCTGTGGTCGTAGTGTCTTGTTGTGTGAATGATGGTATGACTTCAATGGTGCATGTAGGCAATGTATAGCCCGTATAGCATCATCTCTAGTCCTAAACTTGTACAAAGAAGAGGAAGCGGTTGCGTAATTTGTCTTAACATATGGCCAATGAGGTAATGAAGATAGGGAGACACGAAGTATGCGGTAGAAACTGTGCGTTTTATAGTTTGAGATAACCGTCGGCATTCACTTGACTGGTTGATCGATGATGGCCTCAGCATTGCGGTAGTCAATATTCTACAGATCCGGGAGTACACGTCTTACGAGAGTACACGTCTGACAGCATTCTCCCAGACCTTTCCGATAATTCAGCAGAGCCAGATCAGAGCCTGGCCTAATGCTCGGCGAGCTGGCCTTCCACTATGCTTTTGATATGTAGAACCCGAGGCATGCATGCACAGCCGATGATCTGCGAATAGTAGTCTCAGTTTCTCCACAGAGTAGAACGATCTACACGGTAGGTATAAGATATCTAAGACAATGCAGAATGTTTGTATCTTTAGTTAGGAGACGCGAATGGCTGACTGAAAAAGGTGAAGTAGGTGCATCTGCACATCTCTCTTAACTGTATTGTGACATATAAAGGCACAGGCCGCGGTCTACCATATCGTCCTACTGGCAGTGCTTAAGACAGCCCAACAAATCCCCGTTGCCCGACGGAGTTTTCAATCTTGAATAACGCAGGAAATGCCTTTCGCTGTACCTATTCGTTTTCATCTCAAACGTCGCTACTGTCGCCCTGATACCTCTTGCCTCTTAGCAACAGAGGCATGTCGTCCGTAACGCCCTTGATTTCATTACTGCAAAACTCGACATTTCCTAAACCACTACAGAGTGTCTTTCCAAACCCTTCCCTTGGAATCTGGTCGTTGGCTCTTTTCTCGGCTCCGTCGCCGAACAGATAAAGTGCATCAACGCTTCCAATAGCCAAGCTAATCATTTCGTTGCCATCCGGATGCCAGAATAGAAACGATCCGCAGTTCTGACAGAATCCACGGCTGACGGTATCCGTGGCGTGGTATTTCTTCAAGTCTTTTGCAGAATCCGACGTCCACTCGAGGGCCGTGGTAGGGACACTGTAAGACGCGTAGAAGAAGCCGCCCGTCTGCTTGCGACACTGGGTACATTGGCAGACACAACTGTTAGTGGCGAAGTCATGCGAAGAGGGAAAGGTGATCTTGTAGCGTAGGGAACCACAGAGACAACCGCCGGTGATCTTTTTGGGGTTATGGCCCAGAGGTTCGGAGGCGCAAGTGGATGACGACATTGTAATGCTTGGAGATGGGTGAAGTTGTAGACTTGTATCGTGTTTGGATGATGTTTTCTGGGCTGAAATTTGAGTAGCAGGAAAAAAGAGAGGAAGAAATCAAACAAGTTTTGGAAGTTGAACATGCTTTTATACTCGTTGCCACAGTGTTACGCCGCTTAGGAGGGTGAGTGTCAGTGGCGCCCTTCGACTACTTGTGCTTTGAGCTAATCAGGCTTGGCCTGTTTCCCCTAATATGTTGCTTGTCGATGGACAATTAGGGGAACTCTTAATTCATTTATTGTCTATTGTCCGTGTTCTCTTCTAATTTCTCTGATCGCTCTCTATACGTGGTTACTGCAGCTTGTGATATGATACCACTTCCTAGCTGGTGTTCCCAGCCCTCAACATACATGTCTCGATGGATATATACTAAAGTTGCCAGGGTCTTGAAACTCGAAATCACAGCTCTCCCAAGTATGCCAAGATCAGCGCGACCCGGCATAAGCTACTTGGAGGCTACTTCCAGATTCTCTATAGCCCAGGTTCTCTGCGCGTCAACGTACTCCGGAGAAAAGGGATAGTCGTTGTAGCCAATCTCAGAGCCCTTGATGTAGAAGGAAAAGCGATGATACTCGTTCAGATCAATGCCGTTCTTGACCCGCCAAACCAGGTCAGGGTTTGCAAGAAAATGCCGACCAAAAGCCACAATAACGTCCCATTTCTTGTAGTGTCCGTCCAGAACCTGGGCCGCGGAGGCTGGACTATAATTGCCCGCCACGATAACTGGCGAAGCATTATCCCAAATATCGAGGATAAAGTCGAGCGTCTGCCCGTCGAGAGAAGGGTCTTGGCTAGCAACCAATAGCTTTGCAGGATCTCCACGGGCTTCGACTAATGATAAGTATGCCAGGGGACCGGCCTTTTTCAGCTCAGTGACGATGTAGGTGTATTGTGCCTCAATGTCGGATGCCTCTGCGCCCTGAAACGAAGCATAGGGGGAAAGCCGGACTGCAACTCGTTCCGGACCAACTGTTGCAACGACAGCCTTAACCACCTCGAGAAGTAGCCGAGAGCGGTTCTCGATCGAACCTCCCCACTTGTCGGTACGCTTATTTACAGAATCCGAGATGAACTGGTCCAGCAAGTACCCGTGAGCGCCATGAATCTCAACGCCGTCACCACCAGCCGAGACAACCCTCTTGGCAGTATCGACAAAATCGCGAACAACGCCCAGTATCTCCTCCTCGGTCATTTCTTCAGGAACAGCAGCGCCCTCTTCCATGGGCACCGCACTGGCCGATCTGTACTTGAACCCTCGCTCTTTCTGATATTCTGGGTCAGAAGCTCTACCCTGGGCCCAGATTTGCTGAAACCAAACGGATTGGTGGGCGTGAACACCCGCGATGACCTTCTTCCAGGCCGCAACCTGCTCGTCGGTGACGAATGCCGGGCCTTGCCGCACGCCGGTTTCTTGCATTGAGGTGCCCGTTGCTTCCGAGATTACCAAGGTGCCTGGAGTTGAAGCCCGTTCTGAGTAGTATCTTTGTACAAAAGGCATGGCGACGTGGTTTTGGTCGTTGCGGTAGCGAGTCAGCGGCGCCATGGCCATGCGATGCTCAAGTCTGGCATGGCCAACCTGCAGTGGCTTGAATAGCTTGCTGTCGGGCGATAGCTTCGTTGCGGCCATGTTGAGAAGGATTGGCAAGGAAGTCGTCATAGGTGATTGACAAGTCTAATGGGCTTTACACGTCTTGGAAATGATGAGGCAAATAGTTTTCAGGTAGTAGGGGCATTCCTCGGTTCTTATATGGTCCAAGTGAGGATCCCGAGCTTGGTATCAATCAATCCAGGATGCTACACAGATCAACGTGTGACGTAGGCATTGGGCCCACGAAAAGTCTTACCGCTTAGAAATAACCTACAGAATGGCAGCACAATGGAGCCTTAATGAAGAGGATTGGATAATCAAGTTCCTCACCTTGTGGGGATAGTATCCATAGTCGAAGCCATTTCCGGCACAATCCGTGTAAAAAGGGCCTCGAAATGACCCACCTATTTTACCATGACAGCTTGGAACTGAATCAGCTGCTTGGTCAGCTTTATATCAAGGAGGCTTTTCTTACCCCGAGGCCGATTTTTGGACATTGGCCCTCCGGCTTGGCGCGTTGTGACCATCTCCATTAGAATCCACGAATGAGCCAATTGACTCCTGAGCCAAGACAAAAAGTCAACCAGGGAGTAGCCTCGGCAAGAAACACTCCATTGTTCTTTATCACTCTTTAACCTAGTCTAGTAGGGTATCTATTAATTATGCATCTATAACCTCGATCTTGAGCGGGCTTTCGAAATCCTAGTCGAACACCTAAGGGTGTCGCATCGAATTCCCCAGATCTGGACAAGTCTTACATGTACCGACCCTTGGCAGATTTGCTTTTTGTTGCCACTTGAGGGGTTATAAAGCGAGTGAGAGCACGTCCTGCGTTCTCAAACCTCCTCTATACACGTTCTCTTCTCCATAACGAAAGGGCCAGCATCAGATGCGGCTTCATGGAAAGTGAACCATCGTATCGCTCAATCTCTATCCTCCCCACAATGGCACACGTTTCACCCGAGGTGGCGCAAGCAATCTCACGCCAAAAAGCACGCTATGGCCGATATGCCGACACCAAACAGTGGGACAAGTTTGAGCAGGACGTTGCCCTTCCAGATGCACGTTACAGCTTCTACGACAGCGACGGCAAGTTGTTGATGGCTGGGAACCAAGCCTTGGCATTTGACTCACCAAAATCCTGTGCCGCCTTCTTCAAAAGGTTCTTCGCTCAAGTTGAGACGCTGCATAATATCGGCCTCGGAGACTTTGAGCATGTCGCTCCTGATGAAGTCAAGGCCATTTTTGGCTTTGAAGACGAAATTTTGTCCAGACATTTGGGCGCCTGGGCTGAGATCAGAGGGGGTGGGTTTTACAATGAGACATGGAAGCTGGTTGATGGGGAGTGGTATATCAAGGAGCTGAGAATGGAGCGTACCTACCAAAAGGAAACCGTTTTGGTAAAGGTTGCCTTGGCTCTGGCGGGTTTGCTAGGGATTTCCATTTGAAGATAAGTTAAGAGAAACAGTAGAGTTTAGACTTACCACAATGGAGTGATATGGAAGACATGGGTTTGACGGATCCCGAAAGCAGTGTGTAGCTCACAGTTCAAGGGCACATCCTTCGATCTTGAAAAATACTGCCTGGTTTCTATCCTGTGTATCAAGTACTTCCCGAATCATTGAGTTCAAGTCTTTTAACGTTTGCAACGTCAGTAGTTGGGCGTGAAATAGCTCGTTGACAACAAGTAGACGATAGATCAAAACGCGTTTCTATAATCTGGAACAGCCGTTATCTTATCTTATTCCATTGGAAAGATAAGCAGCCTAACCACCGGTGCAAGGGAAGGTGAGTAACTTTGCCTATTTTCGGAAAAGACTGGCGAGCCCCTGTTATCCCCAAGATATTCTAACCAAGTGGGGAAATGATTGAGCCTATTGCTGTATGTGGCAGTTGATTAACATCCTTATCCCCGCCCTGTGCTATTCTGTAAAGACTAACTGCATTTAGAACTTCCATCCGATCATGGTTCAGTACAAACTGTACAAATCTCACCGAGGAGTCAGCTGGAATGTCGCTGGGATGTTGCCAAAGATACTCACAGGGGCTTTACTGAACATTCCAATACCTCAGTTCCTACAACAAAGGTATTGAGATGCAGATAGAGGGCTCGTTGAAATATAGCTTGTGTGCGGAGACGGCTACTCACACGTACGCAAGTTCCATATTTGATAAGAAGAAACGAATAATCACACAGGGAGCATACAATGAGCACCCGCCAGAAGCTGCCCCAAATTGGATAAAGACGGGTCGTCCCCCAATTTTTCCATTCATTACTGACTGACCTGGAGACCTTCCCCGCGAATGTGACTTCGGAACTTCGGAACGGAATGGAGAGACGATATTATTGATAACACTGGGAGAAAATAAGAAAAACGTAAACAGCCAATCTTCTTGCATGTTTAAGCATCCCAATTGACTTAGCTGCCTACTATGGCAGAGACAAGGTATGATCAACGTCACTAAACTGCAGCATTCCTAACATTTGTCCAGCACAGAACCACCGCCGGTGCCCTCGCAGGCAACCTCGCTCACGATTCCTCAAGATACGCATATCGACGACACGAAATCCGCTGCTCCGCGCAAATCTCCCCCTAATCTCAAAGCACCTGCCACGGTCAAGAAGCTCGACGCCTTCATTTCGCACCTCAACCGCCTCCTACATACCCGCGATGGCAACGATTCCCTGCTCCTCTTTCTCACCTACGCAACACAGCTCGCCGCGTGTACTCTGGAGGCTCGCAGCCCTGCTTTGCTACGGACATGGACCCATAAACTCGCTGCCCTAGCTCCAAAACCGCTTGCCTCAGGGCTATCATCATTGTTATCGGCGTCGAAAATATCATCCCTTTTATCAGCAGCGCCCATATTCAAGCTTCGTCTTGCAGAGCGCTTGAGGGCATTGTCGGATATGTTTGATGATTGGCAAACCTTGAGTCGCTTATGGGGTCTAATCATCGTCTGGATGGCTACAAAGGAGCTCATCAAGTCCTCCACAGATAGCGAAAAGAAGTCTGGGGAAGAAAGGAAAACAACGCGAGAGCGATGGTTGGGGGCTACAATTGAGGCCGCCTCGCTCATATCTCTCATCGGATACACCGTCTTTGAAAATGCCGCCTGGCTGTCGAGACGAGGTGTACTTAAATGGTCAGAGAAAGCGCAACCGAAGTTGATGCTCTGGTGCCTGCGTGCATGGGGCATGTTTGTCTCCGCAGAAGTAGGTCGACTACTGTTCGAACGAGTACGGAAGAGACGCGATCCAACCATCAAAGACGACGCAGAGTCACGGATTGAGTGGAATAGGAAGTTCGTCTGGGCTCTGGCATGGGTCCCATTGTCGGTCCATTGGACAACGCCCGGCGGACTGTTTCCAGAGATTTTCGCAGCATTCTTGGCGACCTACGCAGAGTTCATATCAATCCAAGGGCTATGGAAGGAGACGGCTGAAGATACATGAGGACTGGACGGGGGACGTGCTAGTCTAGTGGCCATCGAGTGAGGACCGTCCGCAAGGGTTAAATAGGCCAGACAATTGAGGAGCTATTAACCCCTGAACCGCTGCGGACTGATCCAATCAAGGCTTTTAAGGCGTCTTCGATCTTTGGCTCAGCCTTCGATCTTTGTGTCCCTGACTAATACCTCAGCTGTTAACTGAATTGGAGGCGGAGACTCCGCCGTTGCGGTGTGGAGTCATCGATTTGAACAATATCCCAATACGGTATATCTCCCAGCAGTTCCTACTTACTCATAAAGAGACCACCGCCAACATGACAATTGGATTTCGGGACCATTTCAATTCTATCAGATCCTTTCTGCTAGCACGACTTTATCTCATCTTCAGTCTTTCAGCTAGAATACGCCAACATGTCCGCAGGCCAGACCATACCACCAGCAAGTGAAGTCGCCGAACAAAGTTCAAACCCACCAGTCCATTATGGCCATCTTCACTCGGCCTCAAGCCAACTTGAGGTGGAAACGTCGCGAAATTCACTCAGTTCTCGACCTCGTATGTTCGAGGTCTTCGCTGTCAATTACGCCGTGTTCCTTGTTGGAATGAACGGTCAGTCCGTCTTTGCCACTCATCTTTGTCTTACTGACTCCCTTGTTCAGATGCCGCAACCGGTGCGCTTCTACCGTACATCAAGTCCTCATACAATATTAGATTGATGCTGGTGGCAGTGGTCTATCTCACCAACTTCACTGGATGGCTCATTGCCGCCTTTACCAACGTCCATGTCACTTCACACTTCGGGAGGGGCGGAGCCTTGCTTCTCGGCGGATCTGTGCAACTCTTTGCATATGCCTTGAATTGCTGGAAGCCGCCCTTTCCACTTTTTGTTGTTTCTTTCTTCTTCTCCGGCCTCGGAGCAGCATACCTTGATGCTCAGGCGAACACGATTGTAGCCAACATGGATAATGCGCATCGTTGGTTGGGCATACTACATGCTGTATACGGTCTTGGTGCCTTAATAACGCCCTTGATAGCGACGGCACTGGCGTCTAAGACTCCATACTGGCACTACTTCTATCTGATCATGCTTGGCCTTTGCTGCATTAACGTCTGGCTCATATTTGCTGCTTTCCGGAGATACATGTCCAGGCCGAATGGGAAAGTAACCTCTACGGCAAACAATCAGCTCAAACAAGCACTATCCAAAAAAGTCGTGTGGATTTTGTCCTTGTTCTTCTTTGTATATGTTGGTGCTGAGGTCACTTCTGGAGGCAAGTCATTTCTCCTTGAAACTGTTGGCGTCGTCCTTGATCTAACTTGTCTAGGCTGGGTGGTGGAATTCCTCATATCTGTTCGCCATGGTTCCCCAGAAAAGGTTGGCTATGTTGCCACTGGGTTCTGGGCAGGTCTTACAGTAGGACGACTGGCATTGGCCGACATCACGTATAATATTGGCCAGCGACGAATGGTGTTCGTCTACATCCTCATTGCCATCGCCTTTCAACTCATCTTTTGGTTCGTGCGCAACATCATCGTAGATGCTGTTGCAATTAGCTTGCTTGGGTTCTTTATCGGGCCCTTCTTTCCGGTTGGGCTAATGATTCTGACGGAGCTTCTACCCCAAGATTTACATATTGCCTCAATTGGTACGTTTCTTCTGTGCAGCTGTGTTGGTACGCGATCCGACGCTCACGTCTCAACCAGGTTTTACTGCGACTATCGGCCAGGCAGGATCAGCCGCGTTTCCGTTCTTGACGGGAGCTGTTGCATCAAAGGCCGGAGTTATGGTTCTACAACCCATAATGATTGGGCTTCTGGGAAGTCTGCTTATTCTTTGGGTAGTGATATCGAGACTGAAGAAATGAACAAGATGGTCTTGCAGAATAGAGGACATACTGATACAGCTATACGACTTACGAGTAGAGCTATCTTCAGGATTAGCTGCTTGAACAGAGCGGAAATTTGCACCAGTACAGTCAGTGTCCATTATTTTCATTGCGGCAATCGTAACCTGCGCAGCTCCAGGGTAGTTCACTCTCTCCTGAAGGTCTGTTAGAGAACTTGCACGTCACTGCTCATTGGATGGCACCGATGAAGCTTTAGCGCTTTGGGCTTCGGCTGAGCCACGATGAGCGCTGTTGGTGAGACTGCACGAGAAACGCGCATACTTAAATCACGCAATGTTCACCGATTGCGCAAGACGTTGAAAATGTTGATATACAACCCCATCAGCAAAGGCAACAGAGAGTTCAGAATTGTTCGATTTGCCTGTGATTCTGATGCTGAAACCATTAACCTCGAACTCCGCTATGCTTCAGCCAACGACGATGTTCTGTATCACGCCGTGTCGTATGTTTGGGGCGACCCCAAGGACATCACGCTAATCACGGTCAACGGTGAAGTCTTTCCAATGTCTCGGAATCTGGATGCCTTGTTTCGACAGCTTTTGCGTATGAAAGTCACTTCGTGGCTGTGGACAGATTCCATCTGCATCAACCAAATCGACCTGGAAGAGAAGAGCTGGCAGGTGAATGCCATGGACCAGATCTACGGCAATGCAAAGTTAGTGTACCTATGGCTCGGTCCAAGTACACCACGAACCGACATGGCAATGAAACTACTGCACAAGTATGGCCGGCAGGTCGTTGTTGATCTGGAAAAAGCAAGTAGCTGGGACCACGGAAAACTCAACAAACAAGTCTTCACGGCGTTGACGACAGGGAAGAAGCCGCGTGCCAATACCCATCCCGCCGTTCACTTCTTATATAATCTGTATCAGGAGCCTGGTCTTCGCCGCCACTCTGAGGATCGCCCTTTGGAGGAGTACCCTATGTTGGATGGCCTCCGAGATCTCATGGAGAGACCGTTTTGGCGCCGCATATGGATTGTGCAGGAGATCACACTGGCCCAGGATGCCCTTCTTCTCTGTGGCAGCGAATCAATGCCGATCGAGTACTACTACGAGGCCATAGACGTCTTGCGGGAATGTTCGGTGATTTTCAATGAGTTCTTCGACCTGAACCTTTCATTTTTGAGTGGGCTTGGCCTGTCTTTCTTGACTACCACCACGTTGAACCTCCGCGACTATCGTGGACGTGGCGAGGAAGCTAGCCTGCTTCAGATTCTTCTCGGGGATCTTACTGGACCTCGCTACTTGGCCACGGAGCCGCGAGACCTTATCTTTGGGTTGCTCAGTATCGTTAGGGAGCGCGACTCATTCGGATTACGAGCAGACTATCACGAGCCGGTCGGTAGAGTCTTTGCACGGGCCACCAAGGCTTTCATTGACTGGTGGCCACCAACTTTGGACGATGACTGGGAGGATTCATTTGCTCTGGACAGTTTGCGCCCTAGTAATGTGCCTGGAATGCCCTCCTGGACCCCCGATTACGAGCGGATTGGGAGGGATGGGTTTGACATGGAGACTATCACATACAATTGCTCCGCTTCGGCTAGTAGGGGTGCGCCTAGGCTCCAGCTAACTACGGCACCGGACGAAAACCCCATGGTTCTATCTCGACGTGGGTGCGTGGTAGATACCATCGTCGGTGTGATGGACCCGCTTCCGGATACCTCATGGGCAGAAGAGACCGGCGACCTGGATGACGCTATAGAAGCTTTTGCGATGCTCGGTCGTCCAGTTATAGAATTCATGGGTCTGGGTCCTAAATCTACGTCCGACGAAAACTATATCTGGAAGACGGTAATGCTCACCTTTCAGGACTTGTACGACGAGGATGAGGGTCCGCCTGAGGACAAAGACGTACATCCAGAGATATGGCGATTCATGCAGGCATTGTTCCGCGGGCAGAAGATAGACCCAGAAGACGCGCAAACTGTGCGAGATCTGTTTGATGATTCAGACTCCAGTGATGATGAGTGGGAGGACGTAGATTCCGAAAGGGCATCATCCGACAAGGAAGAACCAGGTTATGACGAGTCCACCAATGAATCATCAGAGGACGACAACTCAGACGAGGAGGAATGGACCGTGAGAGATAAGATGATCGACAAATTTTGGAATGCTCTTCCTGATTTGAAGGGCCGGACCTTGTTCAAGACAGCCAATGGAATGCTCGGCATGGGACGCACAACCGTGGAGGTGGGAGATATTGTGACTCTGATTTGGGCGGTACCGACGCCCATCGTTCTTCGCGCACATGGAGACAGCCATATTTTCCTTGGAGATGCTTATGTTGATGGAATTATGAAGGGAGAATTCCTTGCCACTAAGCCCGAGGAGGTGGTGTTCGACCTTGTTTAGGTTTACAGGCTGTTTACCTAGTAGTTACGAGACATTAGTTTGTGAAAAAAGAAGGTTCCGAACAAGAATTTCACAGGTCTTTATAAGCGAAATGGATTTTGATTCGAATCGATGTTGTCGTTTCAATTATGATATCTGTCTGCTAGACAAATCAAGCCAATACCATATTAAGAACTGGACAAGTTCCACCTGTTCAGGGTTGTATTTGAAAATAGATGATGAATTGCGACGAGGTCGGATACTTGCTAAACTAGACGAATCGAGACATGACCTATGCACTACTTTCACCTTCAGTCTTGGGCTTCTGGCCATAGATGATAGTCCTGTTTTCATCGTGGTTAGCGGTCGGCCCCGACTTACAGGGAACCAAGTAACTGACACTTCTGCATATGCATGAACATCCGGGTTCAAGAACTCATTACGCATATTGACGAGAAATAGCTGCGCGTCGTCATACGCCCACTAGTCCTGTCAGCCTGATAACTCCGAGGTAAGAGTTGGTGTATACTCACCCCCAGCAGCTCCGTGAGACCGCGTATGGAGAACCCCTCGAGGGCCTGCAGCAAAAACTGCCGATTCCAAGCACCCCAGTGCTTCAACTTCTTGTCTTTGGGCCACGGGCCGATCGGTACCTTGAGCCTCCGCTCGTGAACATTTTCAAAGCCCGCATCTCTCTGGAAGTCGGCTGCTTTGTGACTCAGGAAAAATTTCTTGCCTGTAACATCTCCAATCTGTTCAAAGACTTCTATCCACCTCTTTAGTGGTGAGTCGGACTTGAGTGATCCATCGTCTGATTTGGTAGTGCCCCAGAGCTCAACGTGCTCTACCCAGCCGCCGGGCTTGAGAGACCTACGTTCACGTTAAAACGTTGCAGTGATGAGGGAAGAGCGCAACTGACTTGAGAGCCTTCTTGTGCAGCTCTGTCCAGTCTGGAATGCATCCTGTCATCCCGCGAATGTGAACAAAGTCAAAAGTGCCGTCTGAATATGTCCAGTCTTGGTTGATGTCGTCGACCTCGAACCTGCAGTTAGGTGGAACAAATCCAGGCTGAATAGGCGAGAGGTCTACGCCAAGGACCTGAGCAGATGGATATTCATCTGCGAACTCGCTGAAAAACGCAGTTACGCATTAGCCACCGCTCCTGCGGTTGTGGCCCCGGGGAACGACTCACATAGCCCATATGCCTGTACCGCAGCCTATATCAAGCACGGACTAGGTCCCAAATAAGCGTTTGCGAAGTCAGAACAGAAACGGGATAACAAACTTGAGGATTCTCTCCGATGGGAGCAGCGTGAAGGTCACCGTCCAGAATGATACGGTACATCTCGTGCCTACGGCTTTAAGACGATGCCATGGATTGAACCTAACGCAGTGAAACTCACATCAAGTCTTCAGCCTCTTGCTGGCGATCATCATTTGGGCCCCTGGAGTGCGTTAGCATCATCAGGCGGAGAAAGTCTGAATTAGAGGCTCTTGCCAGTATGCACCGTCTTGGTAGGCGTGATACCGTCGGCCATTCTCCCACTTATAATTCAGAATAGATGTTCTCAGTGACTCAGTATCGGTCACGCGTGTCCTGCATTGAATGTGTGAGGTTCCGTGGGCAGCTACACCAAGGACTACCGGGAAACCTTACGAGACAGAATATGAAGAGTCTGTATCATTGTCCTAAGTGACAAAAGGTTTCTTGGTGAGAATAATTGCGATGGAAGGGACAGCGGTAGAAACTTGCATACAACTTCAATCGGGTTGTTGTCGGACAGCCCGGCGGCCTCAGGAACTGCAGTTCTAGTTGCGGCTGCTTCAGCATCGGATGACGGTGTGTTTGGCGAAGACATAACGAGAGTTGCTCAACTAATCCACTTGAAGAGACAAGAGTGGTTCGTGAAGATCAATAAACAGCGGAATGGCGGACGTGAGGAGAAACACCGTCCAGAATCACTCCACCCTCCTATCAAGCCCTGGTTAAGCGAACAACCAGCATCAACCATTTGTAATGAATTTGCGGGGCCAGTGCCTCGGCTATTCAGAGAACGTTGTATTGATATGGTGAAAATGAGTTATGACAGCGTGTTGGCATCCTGGGCAAGTCCAGTGATTCATTAGTAATCGTCCCTGGTACCAACAGCATACCACAAGACCTTGGATTCGCATGGCATTGTTACGAAATATGGCACCAATAACTGTACAAGAATGGTTAGGCAAGGAAGTTCTGATTCACCTGTTTTCTGGCATAGAGGACTTTGAAGCCGATCGGGAAAACCGCGCCGACCTATCGCTAGTCCAAGAACCGAGTAACGGGGTGGTTAGGTATTATCCGGTGGGCGGAAGGTGAAGTCAGGCAAGGTTCTCTCTGTTTTTTCTCAGGAATATTGATTCAATGAGAGGAAATTCCCTAAACGCCTCGCAGTTGCCATCCTACTGGCCACCTCGTCTCTCTCACATCTGACCATCAGTAGATATATATAAACTCACACAAGGCTGATCCACTCCATTTCCCGACCGTTCTCCAATACTTGCCCATCCATGATACCGTCAACATACGCTTGCCCGACATACTTGTAATAGGCACCATCCTGCCCACAAGACTCGGCCGGACGCAGTATGAAAGGCATTTTCCCTCCTATCAAAATGCAAACAACATCTCCAACCTCGATATCTCGATTTCCGAGCCCTATCATCCCCGTACTTGTGGTAAAGCCCTTATTGCGATAGCCAGCGACGCGAGGGAGATGACGATCTACCGCGAGAAGCTCCCTGGCTTCGGCTTCCGCATCGTCGGATGGTGTGAGCCTGGTGGCACTACCATCACTACGCCAAAGAAGGCCACCCAATAGTGTCCGCCACGAGGCTTCTTTACATGTTTCCCCAGCAGGATATGCAACACTGTGGTGTTTGGTAATATCTTGCCACCGATGAACCGTCTCAATCATGCTTTCCTTGCAACCTAGAGTATCTCCCACCTCGGTTACTCGATCCAATATCAACCCCTGTAAATCCAGTACCTTATTGGAGCTCGTCGCTCTGATTCTTGCCTCTGTTCTTGCCGACGCCGCTTCGTAATAAGGGTAAGCGTAGAGCCAGGTCGACTCGAAGTTATGATGTGTTCGTTCGAACTCGGCACACCAGTCAGGAACCCAAGTTGGTAGCTTGGGAGACCGGCGCGTCTCGGCAGTTCGCAGCAGAGATGTGAGCCCGCCAGACTCATGGACTAGTGAGCGCACTGAAAGTGTGAAGACTTCCTCGTGGGAAAGGGAGTAGTCAGCGACAAATCCGCTCCCTAGCCCCAGAAAAGCATAGACTCGATCCTTAGGGTCAGACGCATATCGAAGCCTGAATATGTTCATAGCAAGCGCAACTAACCATGGTCCATTGGATACCTCCTTGGCGACATAGAGGTAGTGAATCGAGCTCCAAAAGTCGTGAAGGCCGTCATAGTAACCACAACAGCCTTCAGTCCAATGCCGTATGGACTTTCGATATGCTAGCTCAAGTGTGGGCAATGGTAGCTGCATCGTCCCGCACATGATGGTTGCAGTTTCTGGCAGAACTGCTTCCTGAACCGTCCAGACACGGTGCCACCAGGGCAGTTGGAAGAAACTGGACAAGGCATCAAGCCCCTCCTTTGCTAGGCCAGAGTCGTTTGCCTTGTGACCACCGCCATAATGCCCATTATCGGCCATGGTTTCTAGGATGAAAAACACCGCCTCTGCCTTTTGCCGGAGAATATGACTGCGGACGAATTTTAGACCTCGAGGTTCAGGCAGAGGGTCAAGGCAATCGTTATAGTCGCCGACCCACAGCACTGCTCCCGTAGTACGCGAATAGATATCACTCATCAAGTTGACCTGATTTGATTTCTCGGCGTTGTCGGCTTGGTTGATGCACAGGGCGTCAATCCAAAGGCGTCGTTCGTCGCGAGGGGGGCGCAACCTTCGGAGAGCGTTGTATAAGTTCAAGGTAACAGCGGCCGTCTCGCCATTGAGTATAACGGGACGGCAATCATCCGGATCACCCCAAGCATAGGACAGGGCTTCGTAGTCTGGGTCTTCGTCGAGGGAAACAGTCTCCAGCGTGCAGTGAACAGGATCGTCACGGTCCCCGGGAAGAAGACGCAATATCCGAATCTGACGTCGGTTCAGCTCGAGCTGTGTATATAATGAAGTTCGTGGCATGGCGCTGCCTGGATGGGTTGACAGCAACCCGGCAGGACAGTCTTGGCTATAATCATCATGTCTCTCACGAGTTCGCTCTTGAGATTGGTCCATAATGGCGCCGGAAGCGAGGCGGTTGGGCGGAGGAGTTTTTACTGCGAATGTACGAAGTAGAAACGTTGAGTAAATTCGTACACGCGCTGAGCTGGAGGTCGAAAGGAAACCAACGGAGTCTTGGTATTCAGACAAACAGGTACTAATGAAATAGATTAAGGGTGGAGCTGTCAGCCCGTCGGCGACATATGCCTCAGGCCACCTCTTTGACACAGCCATGTTCACTCTCGGCGGTTTGCGGCTGGCGCTGCACGGTCGGACGCCATCAGAGAGTTCCTCTTGCCAGGCCCAGTACTGTCCCGAAGGTCAACCTACCGAATTCACTAGCACAGCAGCTGCATACGACTGGTATAACGAGCTTGCAAAGCAACCTACCCAGGCCGTTTCATATCAGACTCGGAGTGTTCTTGGCCTAAGAGTCCCCCAGATACTTGTCGTTTAACACCCCAATGCTTTCCTAGCCCTCATAATGCGAAGTGACCTTAGTGTCCTGTTTGGCTGATTGTCCGTGGCTCGAAAGAGTCGGACGTTGTTGAAGCAACGGAAGAGCTGTGAACAGTACTGCCTCGAAAACAACTTTAGATACGTAGCTGCTTAGGTAGTCCAGCTTAAGGACTGGCACTCAGCGGCTTCAATGGCTTATATGAGAGAAACGGTCTCATTTCCGTTTGGACCATCCTCCATTCTTGGTAAATGCGTTGGGGAATCGGAAGAGATTCGACGTTGCCTCCCCCTTGGATGATTCAGATGGAGATAATTCCTCCCGACAGATCAACCAATCGTACCAGGTGATGAACAGCAGGTGAATCACTTCGGTGGGTCTCAAAAATAACATGGCGTACCTCGAGACATTCCTTGCTCTCCGTTGCCATAAGCATCTCAGCCCTGATTTGGCCTAAGGGAGCACAAAGCATCCCAGCTACGGCTTCTCAATATATATAAACCGTCGAGAATGCTCCCTTCAATTGTAGATCCGCGCAAATCACCATCTCCGAGACATGCATTCCTTCTATCCGCCCTCCCTTCAGTTGCCGGTGGCTTACACGTGTTAGATTGACATAGATATGTCGGTGACCCCGCGTTTCACGCGATGAATCTTTATTACTTATCGATGTTTTCCCAGCTTCAAACCTGATTGTCATTGCCGACCGCGATGCGAGACCCGTTTCGGGAAACAGAACCGTAGAGTTCATTTCGGAGAGCAACGACTCAACTGCGGAATGAGCAACCATGTCGCCAATTCCAATTCTTCTCAACTGTATCACATACATCCTGGGTATCCTGATCCGGATGAATGTGATTGCGAGGCGGGGAAAGCTCTTGACACTGGGGCAACCAGACGATCAATCAGAGGCCGAATGCCAGTCGCACAACACGAGCGGGGAACCCAGCTTGTGCGACTCGAAGACCACGGAAGATACGAAGGATACGAAGGATACTAATGAATCCCCATATAACAACTGTTCTCCCCCTCTCCGTTCACATCAACCAAGCTCTTCCAACTCAATAGTAAGCCAAGACGACACACAACACCATGGGCGAATTCGAGAGCACCAAGCTTCGAGACCCCTATATCTTCGTCAAAGCTGACGACTTCTTTCAGGGTCTCGAGTCCAACTCAAGCGGCGTGAAGCAGCCGGCCACCGTCTCGTTTCAAAAGGCCGACCAGTTGTTGGACGATGGCAAGCCAAACCCTGCTTGTAGCCATGGGGCTGTTTTCCGTTTCAACGATGACTCGCTTCTTTTAATTCAGTTTATGCGCCCCAGAGTATGGAGAATCCGATTCGATCCAAACAACGGCAGAGGATCTGAATTTACCGACTACAACACGTAAGCTGCCAACCCCCGTCCTCTCTGTGGGCCAGCATCTGGTGTCGCTGACATGGACCAGTCGAACAATCATTCGAGATACCCTCAGCCAGCTTATCAGCACGCTCGATGCCGCCGAAGCAGTTGATTGGGCCGTTGAGGTCGTCGAAGATCCGAGATATTACATCTTGCAGTCTGTCGTGAACCCCAAGACCGACAAACGACGAGTCGAACTTCAGCTGTGGGTGCAGAGGGACCCTTTTCAAATCATTGCCGTTCGAGTCTTGAAAAACCGGTCTCCGGCCGAGAAACTCCCCGAGTTGCAGACTCTTGACGCCAACACCACCGACAAGCTGAAGTTCCAGACTTCCCCGGGCGCTGAGACCGCAGTCATCTGGAAAACGAAGCCAAGAGGTCTTCAGTACCAGGGCAATGCGACCGTTCTAGCTGTTGAGAAGTCGGTTACGGCTGATTTCATGGGCTTCGGGGAACAGGGAGGCAAGAATCTTTTCAAGAAGAAGACGTACATGAACTACTTCAGTAAGTATCAGGCCACTGTCATCCACACTGTTGCATCCCCCTACAGATAGCCTCAATATGCCTGTTCCCGTATTCCCCCAAGATCACACACCAAGCTTTCCATTTCATGATGGTAACACTGGACCTACTCTTACAGATTTTGACAACATGAGATACCAAAATGTCTACGGCCAAGGCCCGCTAGACGAACGCGAACCTCTGTATCATTCAGAGCCTTTCTGGATTGAAGTTGACTCGCATCCCGGATACCAATCTCAGCTTGCAACTTTCGTCGACAATTATTCGCACATCTGCGTTGATGTTGGCATGAAGGACCAAAACGCTATCCGTGTTGCGACCAGGTTCAACAGTTTCCACTGTATCATGGTTGCGGGCGACACCATGCAGGACCTCATTCAATCTTACACTTCCATTGTCGGTAAGCCCAGGCTCAAGCCCCGGTATGTGCTCGGATACCACCAGGGCTGTTATGGTTACGATAACCAAGAATCGGTCGTCGAAGCTGTTGAGAAGTACCGAAATTGCGGCATCCCAGTAGATGGTATGCACATCGACGTGGACATGCAAGACGACTACCGCACCTTCACAATCGACAAGAGGGATAAGCACTTCCCTGACCCTGTCCACATGTTCAAGACTCTGAGGGAGAAGGGTGTCAAATGCTCCACCAACATCACTCCATATATCAACTCGCTGCCCCATGATGGGTATACAACCCTGAATGAGGGCCTTCAAAAGGGGTACTTCATCACCGACAACCGTGACATCGACCCATCGGCTCCTCACGCTCATGAACAGCGTTACCTAGGCTTCAGTGTTGGCAACCAGATTTTCAAGGCACCCATTCACGAGAAGCCGGACTACTTCCAGCCAGATGATTACGACTTCGCGCAGGTTTACAACAGCAAGAAGCCATTCCATGGCGGTGTGTTCTACGGATGGGGCAACGGCCATCCTGGACATTATCCTAACCTGAACAACAAAGAAGTCCGCAAGTGGTGGGGTGAGCAGTACCAGTATCTCTTTGAATGCGGCCTTGATTTTGTCTGGCAGGATATGACATCTCCTTGCATCGCGGAGGAATATGGAGACATGAAGTCGTGAGTTGGAGAAGATGAACACGTCGGATGAGTATCTACTAACAATGCATAAGTTTGCCATTCCGACTGATGCTCGACTCTGATGGCTGGTCTGGGGACCCCGATCGGGCGAAACAGAGAAAAGCGATAGAGATCTGGTCTTTGTACAGCTATAACTTGCACAAGGCAACTTACCACGGTCTTGAAAACATTCACAAGCTCAGCCCTGAGCTTGCTTGGAGGGAAAAGAGGCGTAATTTCATTATTGGAAGAGGCAGTTTCGTGGGAAGCCACCGCTTTGCTGGCCTCTGGACGGGAGACAATGCCTCGACGTGGGACTTTCTCGACATATCTGTTACCCAAGTTCTGGCTCTTGGTATGTCTGGAATTACGATTTCGGGCCAGGATGTAGGAGGATTCGAGTTCATCGACTCTGAACGGGACTATGCTAACCCTGAGCTTTTGATTCGCTGGTACTGCGCTTATTCCCTGCTTCCATGGTTCAGGTCAGGATCTACCATCCCCCCCCCATTCTCATCTTTCACTTACAAGGCATAGAAACCACTACACCAAAAAGCGCTACTGGGTCGACGGTCCGAGACAGGGCCAGATGAGAAAGGATGGAAAGCAGTTCCAAGAACCTTATGCTTACCAAAAGCATTACGATGATAACAAGGACAGGTTCCAGGGACGAGAGGCGATGCTGTATCGGGCTGTTCTCCCGGTCTGCCGCTACTACATCCGCCTGAGGTACAGCTTGATGCAACTGATGTATGATGCAATGTTTGAAAACATTGTCACAGGACTACCTATTGCTAGGGCGATGGTAAGCCAGCACTGGCCATCAACTTGGAGTACTAGCCTAATGCATTTCAGGTTATTACGGATGATCTTGACAGAAGCCTTTTCTCAGCGGACGTTAGTCTACCTCTCATGCACCAAGGGACCACTTACTTACAATTTGACCTGCAGAACCAGCTTTTCACCCGGAGCCAGTACATGGTCCGGAATGACTTGCTCGTAGCACCGGCCCTAATGCCTGAAGGAAAGCGCCAGACTCGCAAACTCTATCTACCATATCCCAACAAGTGGTACGCAATGAATCTACGCCCAGATGAGCCCATCGGCGCCGCTTTAGCTTCCCCCGTCGATGGTGGAAGCCGGATCGAGTACAGCTGCCTCATCAGTGATCAGGACTCTCAACTCCCGTACATCACACCGATGTATATCCGCGAGGGTAAGTCATCACTAAACGATTTTTGTAACTCGATCTTCTAACAAGAGAAAGGCGGTATTATCCCTAAGATCCAAGTCAGAGACTACATTCCCGACCCGTCACTCCCCAAGCAGGCTCCCAACCCGATCACTCTGCACGTCTATCCAGGGAAGGACAACGTAAGGCATACGCCAGCTCAACCGTACCAATCACATCCGCTTAACAGTTGCTAGTCATACGTAATGTATCTCGATGATGGCATCTCAAGAGAAAGTGCCCCAGCGGGGGCTATTCCAGACCTAAAGATTGGGGATTCCCAAGCGGCAGACAAGTACTGCAAGGTCACAGTCCAACAGGTTAGTAACCAGAAGGCCTATCAACTTAACACTGCGTTGAAAACTCCGTTGGGACTAACATTCTATCTGGAAGGTCACTAAGATTGCCTCTGAGAACTCTTCGAATCAGTTTACGCGCACCCTGACAATCAATTCTCCTTGGAACGGTTACGGAGATCTTTCTGATATTGTGGGATCAGAGTACACGGTGGTGTTCTGGCATGACCCTTCGGCTAATCTCAGCTCCGTCAAGGTATCATCCGCCAACAAGAAGGTGTCCTCCAACACCATCAATATCTCTCGTGCCACTGTTGTTACTCTACCCGTTATCGATGCACATTCCGAGCGTGGGGTCACTATTCAGCTGACCCATAATAGTCTGGGCTGAAGGTTTACTCCGAAAGGGATGAACAGGGAGTTCATCGATTGTGGATTAAACTACGTCAATTCCTTTTGGTTTTAAATGCCTGCCGCGTTATCAGTCCTAGCTTTCTGACTTCTTCTTACATGTCTTGACACTAAAGCGAACCTTTAATCTTTTGGTACTATCCTTACTTATGGGATCTAAATTGAACGTCACTTGCAGTGTAGTTCTTTCTGATTCATAGGCTTGATCTGTATATGGCCCGTTCCAGCCAACACAAGAGCAGCATACTTCACCGGCACCTATTCACATGAGAAGCTCTTCGTGGGAGCACATGCCCAAAAGACTTATTCAACAGTGGCAGTAGATAGAAAAGACCGGCTGGATAGTCTTTTCACGAGTGAGATTTAGCTTTGGGCGTGGGCCTAACAGTACTGGCGGACATTATGTGGCCAGCGAAACGCGGGAATGTAAACATGGCATCGGCTCATTCTCCTACTGCTTGAGTTGAATGGCATAATGAGTACATGCGTACAAATATGCATTCGCGCTATTTTCGGAATCTTACATATGGTCTCAACATGTAGGCTGCACTGACGGCGCCTTGTCCTCTTCGTAAGTATCAATTGCAGAATTAAAGATGCCAAGCCGTGAGGTTTCAGGCTACACCCAACACTTTTGAGGCTGCCATCGGCTCACCCTCCTTCAGTTGTTTTAGGAAGAGTCTAGGCCGTTGTTTAAGGCTTGATAGCTGATTGTTGCATCAGAATGCAGATGCTGCTTACGATCGCCACGCCTAGACGGGGGTATTATTCCATTTGTCTCTGCTAAATATCAATACAGCTAGGACTAGTTAACCCACAAACCTTCACGGTAGCTCTATTTGTACGAAAATATGACGCAATAACACGCTCTGTTATTGTGACTCTACGATATGCATAACACCTACTTATGCCGCTGGACTGGTTGCAACGTTAGTGATACTGATCCATGGCCGTCTTGAGATTATCGTAAGTGCAAGGTATTCATTCGTGAGCGAATGGTTCTTCATAAATAGTACTATAGAAGCGTGATTATAAGACAAAAACTCCATGCAAGGAGTGTGTATGGAGTAAAAACACTGATCCGTCAGAATTCATGCGAACCGTTACAGGCCGGCGGGGCCTTAGATAGGTATCAAAAGCAGAAGGTTGATAAGGACGGTAAACGAGAGTATAGAAAGAAACCCTTATCCATCACCAAGTTATCGCGTCTTAGGAGTAGATGATTCTTGGGCCGGCAACCTCAGGGTTCCAAGCAATCTCATCATTGTCGTAGACTCCAACGAGCTCGAAGCCCTCAGTAGTACCAGGAGCCTTACAGTCCGTCTTTTGAGTGAGGTAGGCACTGTAGGTGGCATCCCACGTCCCGGCATCTCCGAGACTGGCACTCAAGCGACCGAGGTGGATGTTGCGCTGGTTTCCTGGGCCCCAGCCGCTGGTAGGCCCGGGAGCTGGGCTGTTGCTGGTAAAGACATCAAGCTTGCCGCTACCAGACAGAGTGGCCCCGTCATCGAGGTAAAAGGCGAATTGGCACTGTTTGCCCTCAGCCTCGTCGGGGTAAGTGAAGGTTAAGAGGGCGGTAATGTCGTTCCCGTTGTTGCTGGTAGATTTGGATACTAGGCCTTTGTCTGTGGAGGAGATGGCACCGTTGCGGACGTTGTACTTCCAAATAGCAGAGGGTGTGAAGAAAGAATCGTCCCGAGCCTTGAGAGGCGCTGCAAGGCCAGAAGCAGCAGTGATAACGGTAACAAAGACAGTCTTGAAGAGCATGTTTGTCTTAAGTTGAGGGAAAAGGGGGAAGTAGTAAGAGAGGTTGGTCACGAGAAATCAAAACTTGAGTTGACTGTTCAGAGTGCTTGGTGATTAAGTGATGCATCTTTACGAGCGTCGAGGCACGCTTTTATAATTGATGTTGGAGCTGAAGGAGGTATGAAGTGCAGTAAGCCGCAATGTTCAGCTCTGGTGCAGTTATGAAGCCAAGGCGGAGCTGCTCAGCCATACACTTTCCTCAACTTACGACATATTTGCTCGTTTAAAGAAGCTCTACTGAAAAAAGGAGACACCTTAGGAATAGTATAGTCCCCAAGGATGTTCTACACTTTATGTCATCTTCTCCTTCAGCCTCTTCTATTACCCACCTGCCAGCTTTCCCCAGGGTCAAAAATAGAACTGACCACACTGTCATTATCCCGATAGCACAATGGCGTCGACCACAGCCAAGTAGGCGGCTCCACCATCAGCCATCGCATGGTGAATTTGCACTCCTGAAGGCGGGGAAGGCATCGACCAATTATACACAAGAGGCGTCGAGCTACTAACCTTAAGAGCTCCGGGTTAGGACGGAGACATTAAACGGGTAATCGGCAAACGAGGCTTGGCTCTGATTAGCAAGAGTAATTATTAAGCCACTTTGGAGTGTGAAGATGCAGGAAGGTTACTCAAAACGCATCACGAGGCCTCGAAGTGGCTTGCTTATTGCTGAAGTTAGCGGCGCATGCAGATATGCTTAACTCGAACTGGCTCTCAAGATGCCAATCTGGCAAGAAGAATATTCGGCTGAGAATTGAAAACGGGGGGTTTCCGCTGTAGTATCCGTGGTCTTTGCCTACTGACATGCCCAAGCGAGAAAGCATCCCAACCGGGGACCGGACGAGTCGACTAGACCCAAGCGAATGAACCTGGAATGGAGAACGGGGCTTTCTAGGACGCAGGCCTCGAATTTTTGTATATCATTGAATATGTCGTCTGCATTTACTCTTTTCAAATGCCTCTACAGGGAAAAAAGGATAGAAACACCGCAACATCCTATAGATCAACTGTGTCCAGTTCGAGAGGGCTGGGAGATGTTCTGGCTAAGCTTGCAATAGTAAAGCAGGCTGAACTAGTGACTGGATCTATTGTCTGGAGGCAATATACTTTTGTTTTAATGCAAATTGTTTCTTATTCATCTCCAGGCGTTGAGGCTTTCGGGGATTTCTCGTGTTGAAACTCTTCGCGCGAATGCCTCAAACAAGCCGCTTCAATCACATCACCCGTGCCATCATATTCTTCCTGAACCCAGTATTCGCCACACTACCAATTCCAAACGAGGGCAGGATGCGCATCATGCGCAGCGGTGTAGCAAAACCCGCATAGTGTCTAACGACACTCAAGCGTTCTCGAATCGGCATACGCATCTGGCGAGAGTGAATGTCCAGGCCCAATAGATGAATCGGGGTGCTAATTAGCTGAGATGCCGCCGGCATGAACATCTGAGCTAGCTTCAATCTCGACTCGTCCGAACTGAAGATGTTCGCAAACGGCGTGACAGAAGCGAAGGGAAACTCGGCCAGCTTGGGAGCAATCACGAAGGGCAGGTTGAACGAGGCATATATAGTCACAGCATCCCGCAGCGTGAAGAGTGTATAACACAACAACGGCACTGGAGCTCCACTAGCCATCCTAGCAAAGTATGCATCCTTGGCGATACACAGGCTGGTACTAACAGTTGTGGTCGCGGCGAACTTGGACGGGGTGGCACAGACGACGGAAGGGTCGAGGCCGTGCTGAATGGCATTGAAGGAATCGAAGACGTTGGCAGTCGCGTAGGTTCCGAAATAGACGAGGAACGGGATGAAGAGGGAGGCAAAGGTTGCTTTGGGCTTGGACGCCCACTTGCGGACGGAGGACATGACAGACGCACCGGTCGTGGCCTTGTTGAAGACGATCCTGCTCAAGTTCGACGTTAGAGGACCTCGATCAAAATGAGAGTGAGTGAGCAAGTCAAAAAAATACAAGTCTTTTATCATCTACTTGATGATCCTGGGCACTCACTTATCGATTGCCGTTACCCATGGAGTAACCAGAGCAGAGGCGAAAGCCGCAGCTGCAAGGTCAACGGCGAAATATTCCCATGTGCAGCGCTGCTGCTCTCTGGCGCTAAGGACATCGGCCATCTTGAAGTTGGCAAATGAAAGACCTGAGATTTACGATCTGAAGAGAAAGTAGAGAGTCAAAAACACGAATGCTCGACCGTGAGTCTTAAATACAATTTCAAGCTGCGTCTTCTGATACCGAAATCTCGTGGAATGTCAGGTGGGCAGAGCTCTGATCCCCAAAACCCCCTCAACCTTCAAAGTCAAATTCGATGCCGCCATACTCCGACGCCAATGTGATATCGAGCGTCTGGCTCCCCAACAAATGCATACGAAGGCTTACTTCGAAACAACAATCACGAAAACCGTCTGCTGAGGCTTGCCAATCGGGTCTCTCCAGACTCACCTTGTGGGCCTCGCAATGGCTGTTCAGGTTTTGGTTGGTAGACACAGTGATGACGCTAACCTTGAAGCCGTCTTGCGTCGGTTTAGGAGAGCCATTGACTCACCTAGGTGACCCTAGTCTCTCCGGCCATGACGACTTTTCTCCGTGGTTGACCGGGCAGGGATAGGAACTGGTCCATTACGTGACAGCATTATGCCAACATGCAAACAAAGACCAGAAGTCTCGGCTACGCTCGGTTTGTTAAGGGAGTCTACATTACTTACAGCTCAAGCTTCAGCTTTCTATGTAGATCCGCCAAATTCAGAAGACGGGAAATCAGAATTAGCTTCCGGCTTCATTTTTGGTCACTGTCTAGTCATCGACTTCCAGAAACCTCATTCGGTGACTTCCCCTCAAGGACCGCCAGCTTCCTCACGCTACCCCACGTTATCGGCAAGCCATGTTGACTCACCGAGCTAACCCCGGATTCAGCCTCAGGGGCACGGCATGACACGGGGCACTCTCGGGTTCCGGCTGTTGAGAGCTAAGCCTTTATCTGACAAAAAGTCCTCTCGGAATCTTAAATGATGAACCTTGTCCTGCTCGTAGATCGTCTGTGGTGATTAGAGAGAGCGTTGCGGTGTGTCCTAGATGACCAGATTGCTGTTAGTCTTGAGATTTTGGCTTTTCGCCTGGCTAAGTAGATTCATTGGCCGCCCTCTTCTCTACAATGCCCACATGGCTTTATTTACTTTATTTATTTCCAGTAGGAGACTTTCGTGGTTCGGCTTTGGGCGGTTCAAGGC
The DNA here is from genome assembly GCA_014899095.1 of Fusarium buxicola. NCBI lineage: Eukaryota > Fungi > Ascomycota > Sordariomycetes > Hypocreales > Nectriaceae > Fusarium > Fusarium buxicola. The sequence continues at coordinate 93,656 of JAAVUK010000079.1, read as the reverse complement.
TATAACAACCAAAGCCCAAATCCTACTAGCGAGATGACTTTCATCTCTCCTAGAGTCCTATGGAGCATCGCGCAGCCGATAGTTTCCGAAATTGGGCTCAAGTCCTAATTATTAATACCGGCCGTCTCATGGTCAATTAGATAGAAGCAAGTGGTGTACATCAAAACGAAGCGTTGGGCTGAAAACAAGCCATGGACACAGCTATTGCAGTGTAGGCAGGCTATCATATTTGGCAAACATCGCTGCAGTCTCGATGTTCCACGAATATGCAAGAGGGGCTTGGAGGTGGTCATATTGTTAAATGATGTTCAAGCAGCCTTCACCAAGCCGTGCCATCACGCTTTCGTCTAATAGGATATCGCTCAGTCGCAACTACTTGCATAACGTAGCGAGGAGGAAGCATTTGAAGCCGTAGGTAGCCAGAGATAAAACACCTTCAACTGACCTTGGAACTACCGATCAAAATGGATCACTCCGGATTTTCCTACCCTTTTCTTCGTGATCGTCTGAAGACCCTTACAAGCTGGTCAAAATCATACCGTACAAGGGAATATATCTCTCTTGTGGCCTCTTGCAGGACCGTATTGGTTCACTTTACTCTGTGTATCTGCTTTCTACTATATAGCGTAACGGAGCAAAGCCCAAAACGTTTCTGATCGAGGGTGAGCTGTTAACTTCCACGTATCAGTCTACCAGGCAGGGACAGCTTTTCCTACCGCTGCTGACCCTATACTCCCTGATTCGCTCCACACCCACCTCCTCCTTTAATGCATTGTTGAAGCTGCTTAAGCAGCCAACGGGGCCAAAAAGTATAATTTTAACCTGGACGTGACATGATGAATGAAGGCGGCTATGATTACCTCTTCCATGAAATCTGAAAATGGGGCTTGGGTATCATTGCCAAGACCGCTCTTGTTTGCTGAAATGGCGGGATTAATGCCAGTTGTGTATATGTTCTGTCGAGTGTAATAGTTCGCGGATACCGTTCAGCGATAACGGCGCAAGTGGTAAATTGTTGCAGGCATGAAGTCATAACAGATAAGGCTCTTATCGCAGCAGGATGTCATGTTATCTGGTATAGATATCCCGCTGACAAAGCTATCTAGTTGGAGCTCTCCGCACTTATGAGTCATTGGGATCTGCTGGGTCATCGTTTTATTGACTGGGTTATATAGTCAAAACTATCTTCAATTCTTCCGCAGCAGGCTTCAAACGGGCCGTGGCAATGGTCCCATTGGCGCAACGGTCGTGCCGCTGTCAGGACCTATAGTACAGCCCAGTCTATGAGCTAGAAGGATTGATTAAACAACTTGGGCTTCTGGATGGCTTCTTTTCCGGATAAGCGTTGGTATCCGCAGTCAGTTGCCGCGCTCCTTGTGATAGTCTAGTAAGGTTTCAGAAACTGTATCCGTATTTCCTGGCTGGCCGTGACTCAATGAGTTCCTTTGGGTTCACAAATCGTACGACGGGTAATGCGGTAATAGAGTTCGGCAAGCTTTCATCCTGGGCTTGTCATCTTGAGCTAACTATGCCTTGGCCTACGAGTTTGGAGAAACGTAGATCCGCGCTTGAATACCGGTACTGTAATACGGCAGCTTCGGGTAAGAGTATTTCCCCCGCCTCCTGCTGGCGGTTCAGTTCGGATCGGATCGCCGACCCCAAGCCCAGACAGCCCCCCAAAACAGAGAGATACAGCCAACCAGAGGCCTAGATTTGCAATTATTGGGGCCGCTACTGGGCTCCAGGCTCCAGGCCAGGCTTACGCCCTTGCTTAGCCGACCTCAATTGCCGCTACCGTTCTGCTGGACACGGCCCACGGCCCCGCCCCCGCCGGCTATCATAACGGCAAACCCCAGGCGGAGGCGATTTGATACTTAACATCAGCTCCATCACCACCTCAACCAGTCTCTGTTCTCCTCAGATACCCCAGAAACAACAGTTCTTAGACTCGCACCAGACAAGAACATCATCATCATCACCACCACTACCATCGTCATGGCTACCAACGGCTCCCACACCAGCGCTACCAACGGTGCTAACGGCACTAACGGCGCCCACGATAACACCAGCAAATTCGACCCCAACTTCACACAACATGTCATTGACCTCATGAGCCCCGAGACAGAACCCCGACAGAGAGTGATCCTCACCTCGCTCATCCGACACATGCACGACTTTTGCCGAGAGGTCGAGCTCAAGCAAGACGAATGGATCCTCGGTGTCAACTACATCAACTCCCTCGGCCAGGCCTACAAGAAGAACCGAAACGAAACATGGCGCGTCTGTGATATCCTGGGAATTGAATCGTGGGTCTCTCTACTTCATCTAACCCACAATATTCACCGCTAACAACTTCTAGTCTCGTCGACGAGATCAACCACAAGATCGTTACCGCTGAGGGCAAGGCTCCCACATCCTCCACCATCCTCGGACCTTTCTGGTCTCCCGAAACCCCCTTCCGCGACCTCGGTGCTAGCGTTGTGCAAGATATGCCCAAAGATGGTCAGCTCACCTTTTTCCATGGTATCATCAAGGACGTCGACACTGGCAAGGGTATCCCCAATGCAGTCTTCGACATGTGGCAAGCTAGCACCAACGGCAAATATGACGCCCACGACCCCGAGAACCAGTCCCGCCACAACCTCCGCGGCAAGTTCCGCACCAACGAGGAGGGAAAGTTTTGGTTCTACTGCCTCAAGCCCACTGAGTACGCCATCGACACATCGGGCCCCTCTGCTGAGCTGCTCAGGATCATGGGCCGCCATCCTTACCGCCCTGCCCACATTCACATGATGGTCACTCATGATGACTACGTCGGCGTCACCGCTCAGCTCTACCCCAACGACGACCCTTACCTCGAGACGGACACTGCCTGCGCTGTCAAGGACGACCTGCTCTTGAACTTCAAGCCCGTCGAGAACGAGCCCAAGGGCGCTATACTCGACGTCGAGTACAACGTTCGCCTGGTCTCCAAGAAGTACAGGCCTGATGCCACTATGTTGATGCAGAACGCGGACCAGGACAAGTTTTAAAGAAGAATAGGAAAAAGGAAAAGAAAAGGTGGACAGTGGGAAGATCCAACTAGGCATTGCTCGGATCGTTATCGGGTTTTATGTATATATCATACAACGAGGGCACATATTAGCGTTTGAGTCAGAGTGACGACTACAGCGAGTTTTATAGCAAAATGAAAATTTCAAAACCGATATCAGTGAAGTCATCAAGTGATCGATAATTTTGGCTTTGACGCGGTATGTTGTAAGTAGCCCTGCCAGGTGTAACAAACGGATTGTCAAAGTGTAGAGAAGGGAGGTTTGCGAGCATCACGACTACAAGAGAAATCCCCGTTTTGCCACCTCATTCGAGATTGCGGCAGATTCCAATCTCACTAGCAAGTGCTAAAACTCTCGATTGTTTCGGTGGCCCTTCTATTTCGGAAATCGTGGTAGGCGAAATCCAGAAGGACGTCTCCTCGGCGTGCCACGATAAATATTGCCTGTCCAGATGATCCCATATCATGAGGGAGTCAAGAAGCCAAATTTGTCGCAATGTGAAGTCGGGTGTTTTGAATTTGCCGGGAAATGACTTCTCAAGCCGTAGCTTGTCGGCGATGAAGAAATCGGCCTGACCCGAAACCAGACCGACTTGGCCGGTAAGATTCCTCACTGGGAATATCATGGTTGAGCAATTTTCTCTGGATCCACAAGCTCTCCATATTCCGGGATCAAAGCGTTAAGAGAGAAGAATAACTCTTTGACTCTCTTAAAAGGAACATTTGAGGGCAAACTGGTCAATTCTTCATAGACTTCGCTGATGGTGTACTATGGTATACCTAGGAAGACGACGAAGAAAGACTGAAAGACTGAAAGACTGAAGTGAAGTGAAATGCTGACTCGAGTCAGATTTGCCCGGGACCAGTACTGAGGGTGCCCAAATACAGTCGGAATGCTTTAGCCATCTGCTTGGACTCTCGATGAAGCTCCAGTTCTCACAGCAAGTTACGCCCCAAAACAATGAAATCAGTGATACTTAAAACGTTCTAGTCGAACCGCTTCACTTCTGTTGTTTACGAAGGGACAGCATTCCATGTAGCAAGTAACGGCATCAGAGCTCTCTTCGAAGCTGAGCTTTCGCATACGCATTTGCTGGGTGAAGCCCAGCTATTACTAAGCCGAACAAGCGAAAGCTCTTCAAAGTCTTCCCTTAGTTGATTCTTAGCATGGGGGATGATCCAGCGCCTGAGTGAAATTAAGAATGGAGCCAACATCTCTGATAGCGCTTATGAATTCTGCAACCAACAGCCCGTCATCACCTTTGATTCCCTCAAAGATGCGCAACTAGAGCTCTATTATTCGCCGTGGAGACTTAATATGTACGTGGTATCCCGGCACTCGACCCTCTATGTGGAATAGCAGAGCAATGTAAAAGTTCCAATCACCATCAGTGGTGCTGGGACCCTCGTCCAGCAGCCTGACTCACCCGCCTGTGTGTAGAACAGGAGGCAAATAAACAAACAATATCTGTAGAGTCAGTCGCTGGGCAGTTTGCTGGACTCTTACGTAGACAACCAGAACACTGTGCTATACAGGCTCAAATCGACGACCACTTCAACAAGTCCATCCCTCTGCGTAAAGTCATCAAGTACCCATCTCAAAATATCGCCTGTTGCGCCAATAAGAACAATGCTTGGTGTCAAAAACTATTGATCTTTGAGGGCCTTTTGAACACACTTAAGACCAAGAATTTGCAGAGATACTGGCAGTGTTTTCAAGGTAGATGCAAAGTCTTGGGCAGCGTATTAGTTTTTGCAGGCGTCGGGATCCCGTTTTCAAATTCACCAACTCTCAACTGAGGCCTTCTGCCTGGAAGTGGGGAGAAAAGTTCTTAATTGACTAAAGATTTCTCCAATGATGAGTTCTTAACTACAGAAGTAGTATTCCTGTCCCGTTATCCAGCACTGTTAGATAGGTCACGAAGATTCTTGCCTAGAACCAGTAACACTCAGCTGCGCCAGAGTGATGCTGCCCTGTGCATTGGTTAACGGTAACAGCATCTTCCTCATAGATACTAAGCTGAATTACCATTGTATTGATAGTATCACTCAACCGCTGAGCGCGTTCGTGAACATCTCTTATCGCGGAGATGCTTCGTGGACAACATGACACAGCGTGCACAAACCAAAATCGTTGAGGTATAGACCGATCGTGAGTTTGATTATGCCAGTGCCATGCGGCTGGAATGGGATTCAGAGTATTACGGCAAGAGTGCGCTCTCAGACACACAAGGTTCTGAAAGGTCATATTGGTCCAATAGTTCTTTCATGAGACAGACAACTGTAAATACGGTCCTGGACGATATTGACTTTGCCGAGTAACAGAGTATCACTTCGTAGGAATACTGCATTGATCATCCAGTTCTAAAAGATGAATTCAAGTGGCAGGCTGCTGCTTGGGGTGAGACACTCTATAAATGGCGGAAATGGTTTGGGATGTGGTTGATTAACCTGTTATCTCTCTGTCGATGATAGTCTAGCTGCGTGCCTGGACATGATCAGTTGTGCGACTTTTCTGCAGCTTCAAATTTGGAAATCTAGTTGATTGGCATATATTGCAAAAGTCTGAGGGCGTCCATACTTATAAGAGCCATGAGCGACGTTGCTCTTGACGAGATATGAAACGTTCAGAAACTCTACGAAGTAGTCGCAAGTCTGACATGCGTTCACTCTATTTCTTGATTTTTTGGGTTATTAAATCACCCTGCTTACCAAGATGTCCTGACAAATCGCCGAAAACGGCCGATGATCACATCAGGATATGCACAATTGCTCTGGTGAATAGTGTTGCCATGATGCAATTCGTGGATCTTCATTACCTCCGCTACAGATCGAGTCTATATACATTACATCATTCATCAACATTCTTGATACCCTCGTGAGTAAGAGTGGGTTCATCGCGGTCCAGATCGTACATCTTGTCCTCCTCGTCATCGTAGTGTCGGAACATGACGTAGAAGATACAGCCGGTGGCGAACGAAGCACATCCCACACCAGTATACATCCACAAGTACTTAGGGTTAACGGCGACAGGAACCAGGGCCTCGGAAATGGCAGAGCCAAAGGCGTTGGTGAAGAGGTAGATAGATTGGACGAACGACTTCATGTTCGGGGGTGCCTTGGTATAAGCATATTCGAGACCGGTAACTGAGATGAAAATCTCGGCGATGCCAATGAAAATGTAGGCTGGCGCCTGGATAGCAATATGAATGTTGTTGGGAAGCTTGCTGTCTCCGTCCATGCCAGCCTTACATTCACCCGGGAACTCGTAGCAAGGTCCAGACTTGTAGATGAGGTGCTGAACGATGGCAGCGTAGGCGAGGCATAGGGATGCGAACCAAAATCCAATGGTGATTCTCATGATGGGGCGAAGTTCGATGCCAGCCCTTCGAAGGACTGGGTAAACAAGCTTGTCAAGCACCGGCGTAAAGATCAGAATTGAAACAGGATCGAAGTTCTGCATGAAGTCGTTGGGCATGCCATGGCCGTTCATCTGGCCGGCCTGGGTAACGAAGTTGGTCGAGAACTGGCCGTAGCAGACCCAGAAGATGGGATCTGAGGAGAGAAATCATGTTAGTCTTGGCATGGCAAGCATGAGTAGTATGTGACTTACAGAGGGCAAAGACCTTGCAAGCTCGGAGGGCACGCTTAAGCTCCTCAACAAAGTGGTCGTTCCACGGAACCACCTTGGTCTTGCCGTTGGCAGCACGCCACGATGGCTTGGCCGCATCCATCTTCCGGGCAGCAATCATCATTCCAATAGCCTTGAAAGCATCGGTGATGATGGATCCCTGCGGCGGGCGGTTGACATAGGTCTTGCGACGCCAAACCAGGACGAAGATTCCAATGTTGAACATGCAGAAACACATCAGGTAGGCAGTCCAGAAACCCTTGTACTTCTCCATAAAGGGAGTGGCCATCAAAGACAAAGCACCGACGTTGATGCACCAGTAAAAGACCATGTAAATGCGCTGATAGGTGATGGCCGGGTCAATGACGACGCGCTCGCCGGTCTTTTCGGTTTTGATGGCCATTCTGCGTCGCTGATATTGGTCGGCAATCATGGGAGCGATGTTGGATTTGATGCCACCGGTTCCCAAGCCGATGACGATGATGGCGACGATATATCCAGCCTTACCAGCGCCATTCTCCATGGCGATGGGCAGTGAGGTAGTCCATAGGATGACCAGACCGACCCAGTAGAAACCACAGAAGACGAGGATGGTCTTGTACTTGCCGAGGTACTGGTCGGCGATGATGGCACCGAGAATAGGAGTAACTGTGGTTGCAATGTCAGCACCGCACCGCTTTCTCAAGTGCCTTGGCTCGACAGAACTTACCATAACAGAACCATTGGAAGAACAGATTCAGACCAGTTGCAGCTTGATGTCCCATGCCAAGACCCTTTGGTCCATCGGCTCCAGTTTTGCTGTGGCTGATGTAATTCTGGAAGAGGCCCTGAGCACCGTAGTATGTGAATCGTTCCGTGAGTTCCACAACAGCAATAAGGAAGGCCGAGGCAGGGAGGTTCTCTCCGATGCGGCGAAGGGTTGCCTTCTCGTGGTTGTTGGGCTCCTCGCCATCGGCGGTGGTGCCGTATTCAGGATCAGAGGAGAGTGTCTTCTCGATCTCAGGCGTGGCCGACTTGTCGACGTCGGGCGACGCAATGTATCCGCTAGCGAGGTCAGTCTCTCTGTTAGGCACGCGCTCACCAAACTCCTGGTGGAGCCTAGACAAGGTCAGGTCAGCAAGGGTGTTGTTCAAGCTTGGATGTGAGCTTGACTTGACACATACTCGGCAGCCGTGTCCTCGTGATTAGTTGCCATATTGCCACGAAGCAAGGTCTCGACTCGACTCGACTCGACTCGGGGTGTGTAACGATGCAACAAAGCAACGCAGGTGTGTGATGGGATGGAGGAGAACGACGGGGGATAAATCGAAGAGTAATAAAAACTTGCGAGAGTCTGGAGATGCTTTAAAGTCTCGCGTAAAAGCAGGGGAACTGCTCCATTGAGTCACTTCCCAATCGCCACGGCTGCGGCTTCGGACTGCCCCGTCCGAGGCCTTTACCCAACATGGCAAACATCCGACGAGCTGTCATGGAACCTTGGGAACCTTTGTCAGGAGGGCCTTTTGAAACGGGCCGTATCCAGCTGGAGAAGGCACCACTTTAGCTGAAGTCTTGGCCAATCGCTTGGCGTGCGGCTCTCGATCTTCTCCAAATTTTCCAGAACAACACCACACCTACAGTTCCACGGTGCCGAAGAGCCGAGTGCGCCCTTGTCTCGTACGAGCAATGGTGGCACTCTTAGTGGAGGGTCCGATGACGCACCCCACAAAATGTCTGTCGAGGACCCGAGGCGATGGGGAATAGGACGGACGTGATGCTACAACCAGTATCAAGATACGCGACTACAGTACGGTAGTCGGAGACGGCGTGCCCCGTTCCGCTGGGTGGCCTCTTCGCCATGGAGAAATAAAGAAGCGCAAATCCCTTATCTTTGTCTGAATGACGCATAATATGTAATCGTCTTACAATCATTGGTGTGGCATAATCTCTGCTTCAGCCCAGTTCATCGCCTGAGGTCATAAGATCAGCACCCTCCACGCAGATTGTCTCCAGCCCTTGCTCAATACCTGCCCAAACCGTTCTAGGTCCAATTGCCCTTCATATCGAAATCCCAAAAGTCCACTAAACTTCTGTAAGCCACATCGTAACGTAACAGACAATCGCGAGTAAGTTATTTCCGGGATAACACCCTACCCACAGCCACGGTGAGAATGACGGATACTGCATCTTACCCCGGCCCTGTCAGATTCTTGACTAGGCAGGTCATTCTTAACATCGGAATTGGAGATTACAAATCCGCATTTCGTCAAGTCGTAGGGTTCTTCTGATTGACATCCCATTGATTGTAATTGTAGCCCATATTAGGAAACTGCATTTATGGCTGTCACTAACAACCGTACGTGGCGACACGAGGCAGTGGCCGAAGGGCGTCAACATGCCTATTTTGTAAGCTGGTCTGATCAAATTTGTGGCCGTAGTCACAGCACCACATGACATGTCACTGTGATACACTGACAGCATACCCTGGAGATGTTCCCTTATATCTCCGGTCATTGCCGTCATAAGCCGTTGGTGAGACATGTCACATTAAATGTTATCCAACCTTGGAGAGCCATGTCAGGTTGATTGCATCCACGGGCATTCTCATCGTCTTCCCATATCAGGGGCCATCATGCTTTAGGACCAGCATTCACCATATCTGCACTCGTCATGTAGCTCTTCTAGGTTGGCTATTGGTCTCCGAACAGTCACGGTTCCGTGACACTTCAAGCTGAGCCATCTCGTATGCAGCCATCTCCACGGGTTCTCTGTGGCAACGATGCAAGATGAAGCTAATGCATGGTCGGCCCCGTCTGATACAGCTGGGGTAACGAGGAACACCCCGGATGAATTCTATTGTTGCTGGTATCTAGATCCGGGGTTGAGAATCCACAACCCATCTACGTAGAGCCGCTGCGTTCATGCGGGCAATCAGTTTAGCGCTGACAATGTCCATGGACCCGGACTTGCTCCGCACTGGCGTTTATTGGTTAGCTGGCGTGGTATCGGCCTTCTCACTTTTCAGTCATCCCTGAGTCGCCTTGCCGAAAGAGATGTAACCGAAGCCGGTTATTGTTGTAGAACGACCTCGGTAGCAGCCAACATGCATAAGCATTCCATGTTTTAAGTCGCACACTAAGAATACTGAAAACTGTACCAATTGATCTTGACACATGGTGTTTTTGGTAACCCACCCACATAGTATCCATGCTTGGCAATATGCAACATCATCTTGGCAAATGTCATATAGGCTCCTGGACGGAACAGTCTCCACCTGGAACTACAAAGAGCAGGTGATTTGACTTGAGTTCAGCATCAGTAAGCCTTATTGAAGTACCAACAATTTATCATATAGAAGTAACCTCATGGCAAGCGTAAACTATCCCTCATCACCTGAAGCGCACCCAAGAGCTCGTTATCGTAATATCTATACGCCACTACCTACAAATCAATCAGAGCCTCTTTCAAGTTAGTATTCTCCCACAATTTTTTGACGTGTTGACAAGCGCTCAACGGCACACAATTGTCGTCCTACTTCTCTCGTGCTTGAGCTTGGTGGAAGCAGGGATCACAGCTCGGGTGTAGTCGACCAGAGGACCTCGCGTTTACGATCGGAAACAAGGGTTGTTGTCCAAGCAACGGATCTCTTGACGGGTGGCTGAGACTCGGTGAAACTGTTATTGAAAACAAATAATACCCATCTCTGGTAGCTGGGCTAGAGACGTCCGCAGGCCGGCGCATGAAATAGGTACAAGACTAGGGTCTGCATGATATGGCCTCGCTAAGAGGACACTTCGCATGGAGAAGTCCATGTCTCTCAAGCCGACACATAGGTTCTGGTGAGTTCTGAGGAGAGGCGGTACTCGAGAGGGACCTTCGCTGCAAAGGCTTGAAGCAATGAGGCCCTATTTCTCTTGAACTGGGGAGTGCTACAAGGCATCGTCTTTAGCTGGACGACTGGATGACTTCCAATGGTCTCATTTAGGAGGCTCTAGGCAGAGGGAGAGCGCGTCCTCGGCCTCAAAGACTGATTGCATGCCTTTGGATGCTGCCTCTGGCTTGGAGTTGGTAAAAAGGAAACGAGAGTCACGGTTCAATGATGCATCTCCAACGCGTTCTATGTGTATGATTAAAGGGTTCTGTGATAGAAAATTCAAAAACTGTGTTGGAGAAGATTCAAAAATGAAGACGAACGTTCGCTTGGTCCTCGAAGCCCAGCGCCATGCGATTCATATCTGAATCACGCGGGCTAAGAATTGCGTCACTGGTGTGCTCTTGGGCCACACGGGCATGGAATCTGCATCCAGTGGATGTGACTGATGTTCAGGAATCACCCCCATATCCGAGCCAGTAAGCCTAGTGTTGGGGAGATATTAGGCTTCATGAGGGGCAAATATATATATCTTATCAGCACATGATATTACACTAGTTTTTCCTCCCATCCTGCTTGATAGCAAGTATCGTCTATAGTTGCAGGATCATACCGCTGTGCCACGCACCGACAGGAGAAATACGAGAACATTAGGCATATTGGCGTTTTTGGTCCCGGCCCGATCGACATCTTGAAACATCCTAACTTACCTTGTACCTGGCTACTGAAATATATTTGCGCCATCCACTCTAATTGTGCCTATAACAGCAAGCTAGCATCACGTCTCTTAGGTCGTTGTGAAGTGCCGAGTAAACATCAGGTTCCAGGATCCGTATCCTCGGTTGCTATCTCGTATCACCCATGCTCTAAGTATTGCCAGTGATATTGAAATCTATATCGTTATCAGCCCGCAAGGCTTCCCTGCTTCAACATGTTGCGTTAGTCTTGGTGTAATCCTTGAACCAACAGCATTAGATACTTCGTGTAGAAAAACATCGATGTAACCCTTTGTCCCACGATTGACATCACTCATGTCTCAAGTTCTGCCCCGGTCTCATCACTCTTCAGAACAACTTGCCGCAATCAAGTCCATTGTATCAAAAGCTCAGAGCCAGACGCTGTACCTGGGTCTTTCATCTTATTGATGTATAGCCATGTGTGTTTTACAAGGCTTCCTTAATGCACGGATTGAGGCACTACCTGAAATATCCGTTCCTGACACAGTAAGTACTTTGCACACAAGCAATACCTTTTTAACAGCATTGCCAGTACTTCGCTCACGAATGTAGCATTTACATGGGCGTACCGTATATTCCCTCGCTCTGGCCGGCAGCAACTGTTTCACGCCCGTCATTTGTGGCTTCACTACCCAGTACCAAGGTTGGCAGTGGGTGTTTGACTGACCAGCTCTTTCTCCTACATTCGTCTTCTTGTTTCTAGTTCTCTTCGTAGAGAAGGTCAACTCTAAGCGGACAATAGCATCCAGAGCGAGCATACAAATCGGCCCGCACGACACGGAGCAGCCCTGTAGCCGCCGGCTCATTTGAGGCAGGGAACGGCGAGGTGTATCCTGTACAGAACACTTTTATGTAGAATATGTCTATCTGGTAGCTCTCTCCATGTCAGAATATGTTCGACGTACAACCCGAGCTCACAAACTCTTCAATTTGCCGGTTATCTTCTACGCTGGTTTCTCTTATAGTTCATTTCTCATCTGGTTCAAAGCCCTTCAACGCCACAGCTCCCATTATTCTTTCTGGCGAGTATTACAACTTCGGATCATCAACGGTTGGGCTGAGCTACGTTTCGTGCTGTATGGGCGTGGGTGGGCGAGCCACCAGACTTATATCATTCCCTGTCCACTTACAGACATGGGTACTACTACGTAGTACATAGAGTATCAAGCGGCAGCTAATCGACACTAGGTCGAGCTGGAATAATATAGTACGGATTGTACAACGATCTTGGTCCGTGTTTGTTCCAGTCATGTCACTAGCAACACCTCAATCGAGTCCATCCTCAACTCCCGGGCTGATAAGGTTTTCGATGCCCAACGCGGCCAGGACGGAAGAGTTTCCGGGTGGGTTAACCCCGCATTTCAACCGTCCTCCGCTAATGGGGATTATCCAATCATCGAGGTTGAGCCCAGCTAACATCAGGCGGGTTGGGGCGAGACCCGACGCACTCCGACCGAGTACATATGAGTATTGCGACATCCCCCCAGCTCGACGATTGAAACTGCTTAGCACTATGCTTGCGTACTACAGACACTATGAATGGTGCTCCCAGGTCAAGACTTCGTACTAAAACTGGCTGCCTCACATGTACGCTTGGCCCAGTCAGTCTCCCGACCGTCGAGACGCTGCTAACTTGGAGAAATCAGGCAGAAAACGCCGGAAGAAATGCGACGAGAAGTCTCCCATATGCGATAAGTGCCACTCTTCTGGTCGGAAATGCCAATGGCCGTCGCCCGAGGAGTTGCTCGATCGTCGCTACGCATCTCATTCCATCTCGCGGCATGGTGAAACTCCAGCCACATCATCCAGCGAAACAGTATCGGAGAAAACGGGCCTTCAACTGATACCATCAAAGCCTCCTGTCGATTTCTTTGGCCGAGTTTCCGTTACTTCTCTGCTGTCGCACTCTGGTACTACCTATTACCCCCGAATCCTCTTCTCAGAAGCAGACGCTGCCCAAAGGATCATCCTTCGAGACGCGGAGACGTGTATCTCCCGCCACTTTGCCAACAAATACCTCTCTCTCCTTATATTACCCAGCTGTCATCCGGACTTTCATGATGGTTGGCTTGCAGAGATCCAGCAGCTGATGAAGACTCACAAAAGCCTTCACCAGTCTGTGCTAGCTTGCGCCGCATCCCATATGTACCTGGTCGATGGAACTTGGCGCATGCATAACCTTACGCTCCGCTACTACTCCAGCGCTCTTAGAGAAGTTTCGAGGCTTCTCGACAGTGTTACCGACCTAGAAAATGACAATGCATTACTGATGTCGGTGATGCTGCTGTACCTGCACGGTGTAAGTTGTCGCGTCTCATGGCTTCTGATCAACCCTAGCTGAGACAACATATCACTGACTTGTCATAGTTCATGAGCTGGGACACTGATAGCGATATCCCGCGACACGTCGTTGCAGCAACTCGCATTCTGACACTTCGCCTCCTGAACCGCCCTGTTAGTATTCGTCGGCTGTTCGACAGACTGGCAATCGAAAGCGTAATGTTCCAGATGTTTCTCGTTCCAGCGGGTCTCTGGTCAAACTCGACTCGACGTGACTACGGGTTTGACTCTTCCTTCTGGGATCGAGCCGACAAGCTGTTAGATCGATCCGTCTTCTTCCCTGGGGCTTCGAGACATTTCAACAGCCCTGTTCTCGGTGTCCCGGTTTCGTTGTTACGAGTTGCCTTGACACTCCGGCAGTGTTTCCGCACTGATGCGTCGCCTGATCCTACCGAGCTTGAACTGGTGCAGGACGAAGTAGCGTCTTGGGAAGCACAGATAATCTGTGACAAAGGCCTCCAGCCTGGTTCCGTCGGCGAGTCAAAGGGGCAGGACCCTCGAGAGATATATTTCAAGCATGCGAGCTATCTTTTCGCCATGGGCGCTTCTTTGCTGCTGGAACAAGTATCACAACATGACATAGTAGCTGGTCTCCCGCAAGTGGTGCCGCATCATAGTTGGCAGGTTCGATTATCCATCCAGATTCTACAACAGCATGCACACGACGATGGATGGGCCAAATGCTACAGTTGTAACTGGCCCATCTACACTCTAGGGTTGTTCATGGCATCCGCTGAAGATCGCCAAATAGTCAGAGAAGAGTTTCGTCGACGATGGGATCTGACAAACTTTGCAATGGTTGCTCGATTTAGTTCTGACCTGGAAAATATTTGGACAGGTCGAGAAGGAGTAAAAGTTATCCCACAGAGGCCCCGGTTAGCATAAACAAGCTTTTCAAATACCAGCACTTCAAAGTGTCGTTTCATTACCAACTTCTCGTGACTTGTTCCTGGTCCTGGTTTATCATGGCGACGATATCCTGAATTCCAAGGACCAGCGAATGGTGAATCTTGAATCGCGCGTAAGGTCACCACCATGCACGCCCCGAGGAGTAAAGAATACTGGTTGCTCTTGAAAAGTGGTTGGTATTAGTTGTATGCATCGCTGGCTTCATAATAATCTAAAATCCTGTCCGCTATTACTCCTCCCATTCTCGCTATGCATTCTCATGGTCCCAGTGAACGTGAACTCGTCTACACCAATACCACGAGAGCCAGCATGGCTGCGACGAGGCCTCCGACGCTGGTCATATATTTGCTTCCTGCGTTGGGATTGTCACCCTTGGAATCAGACCCTGATCCCTTACCACCCTTTCCACCGGAGGATGTACCAGTCTCCGAGCCACCGCTCGCGGAATCAGTTCCACTGGGCTTCGAGCCCGACCCAACGCCGCTCTCGTTGCCGACTCGGATGTTGTTGACGGTGAGCGGGGATGGATTCTTTCCACATCGTTGTGTCACCTTGACTTCAGGTTTGTCTGAAGAGTGAACGCCGCTGCTGGTGAGATCCTGAAACTTGCCGTTGTTGGTGTAAAGAGGCTCGTCATAAACGTTCTGGCCGTTGACCTGCATGCGGAGACTGCAGTCCGTCTTGGTTGACTGTCTCCTTCGCAGCTTGGCGCTGTTGGTATTGTCTCCGACCACGACTGATGCCACGACATAGAGGAGTTCGTCCATGGAAAAGTCGTCGGATGCGTCAACGGAGACGCTGAAAGATGCTTCGCCATCTACCGGCGCGTCCAATTTGCTGGAGTATGCGAGTCAGTGGTGGTCAGTTACAGACCTGCTGTCTGAACTTACACGGCCGGCTTTCCATCGACCTTGATCAACTCGGCGTTATCCCCGATGGTAGCATTGTTGAGGTCGACCTTGACGACAGCGGAAGTGCCGGTGGGCATTGAACTTGAAGTCGCAGTAGCGCCCGTCTCCTCATCGGTTGCTGAACCTTCGGGTAGTGTCGAAGCATCGTCGGTAGCGGTGGCATCTAATTGACCGTTGTCAGTCTTGTTCGGGTCATTCCAGGCTTGGCCGAAATGGTTCCATACCGTCGGCTGTTGCTGTCTCCTCGGGAGCTGTGGTGGGCTTGCTATCGTCTCCGGTGGCCGACACTTCTGCGGTGGCCGACACTTCAACTTCGATGGATGAGGGTGCGTCGTCGGGAGCATTCGTAGCAACCGCTGTCTCGACGGGATCTGCTGCCGACTCTTGGGGATCGGCAGTGACTGCAGGGGTATCGTCTTGCGGCTGAGTAGGCTCGTCGACAGGGGCCACTGAAGGCTCCTCTGCCACGGGTGCCGTTTCTTTAGGGGGAGAAACGACGGTTGGTTCTTCCTGGTCCGGCACGACTGTCTGGGCGAGGCCTTGTGCTGCCAGCAGTCCCAGGATGAGGCTTCCAGCGAAGCGCATGTTGGGGGAATAGGCGACGGTGGTGGTGGACGTGTTGTCTTGGTAACTATGCCTTGGTAGCTTTAAGGGTATGTATGTCGCAAACGCTATGAGCTCTCCGTACGTAGACGAGAGAAACAAGTTGCAAAGAAAACAGAACAGTCGACGAGCTTGAGCTGGAGCTAGGCAGGTAGGCTTCCAATGTTATTAAAGCTCAGCTCCCTCCCTTTCTCAGCTTTGGCCCCTGGGGCTGAGCGACAGGGTGGTGGCATTGTCCGAGTGGCTGGCCTGTTCTAGGCCTAGAAGGACCTGGCGCTTGGAGAATAGGGCAGCCATTTTGGCGTCAGCTTGCGTGCGTTGGGGCAGTGTTTGGGCGTTGAACCAATGAGGACCAATTTCGTATTTCATAAATAGCTACCGAGAATTCCCTTTCGCCTCGGATAATTCCGACTTGACTTGGAACGTTACCTGTGCCGTACCTTCAAGAACCACGTCGGTATAGTTAGACCTCATGTAGCAAAGGTACAGTTTCCAGTCCAACTAGTCCAACTTGAGCCAACATCGCAACGCCCAGACAGAGACTTTTCCCTACCTTCTGTGTGCATTATTGAATAAGCTTAAACTTGGCTGAAGGGCTGAATATGGCTTCGCTAGCTCCGCGCCACCAGAGGCCGCCGCCCTGTTAGCTGGAATGCTAACCAAAGCCATGGAACATTCCCTGGCCCAAATAGCTGCGTAACCAATCGGCCATTCGCAACTCCGTTTGAGCGGTCATACGCAACTATTCACCGCCCCCACCGCCTGCAAGGCTGCACGACATCCACCGTCGTCTGGGGGACCCATGGGATTTCGCATTCTTCCATGTTCATATCATGACTTTGACCAGGCCACATCCGAAATGACAGCTTTAGTATCAGTATCCATAGCTGGGACATCATCAGGTCAACAGAGTCTACGATTAAATATCATCCCTTCGCCTATGGCTTTTATTGGGACTTTTATCCACGTCTTCCAAAACACTCCTCCTGTCGTTTGTCAATCTTGGGCAAACAAAATTAAGCGAGTAACATAACTCCCATGAGAATCCCGATCTTTAGGAGACAAATGCTGAACAGAGCCAACGAAAATGTCTACACCACTTGGCCCGAGCCCCTTGATTTCCTTCTGTCTCGTCGACCATGTCTTGCGCTGTTTGTTTCCCCATTTTCTTGCTTAGGACCTGTTTTTGAGGCGTCGCTATCTGACGTAAACAGCTCAACTACGGCCAGATAACATGAATTGAATCTCCATCTCCAGACTACAAAGAAACTTACCGTACTTATCTTTCAAAAGCTCAGCCAGTTCCCCGGGGTAAGTTACTGTCTTATCCGATATTGTGTATATCCACCCTATTTTCAGTCTGTCTGTACTAAGGTAAAGCCCGATTGACCAGTACTTTCACATCACCTTTCGCGTGGTCGGAGGCCCAAACCCAGTGAACTTTGGTCCCTTGCTTTTTTTGCTCCGATGGTGTCGCTTTGAGGACTAGGGGCCTGTAGAGACTTCCCCTTGATCATATATCTTCGTCTTGCGCTTTTCTGCTGTGTCCCGAGCATAGGGTTTGTTAGAATTTTGACTTTGACGTCTTGTTTCAGGCATATTAGAAGAAAGGAGTTAGGTCAAGGCCAGTAGTGCTACAGGACACCAGGTCAGCTTTCGAGCATTAAGCTTGTTTACGTAGAGAGTCGAGATTTCCTGAGGCTTAATATTGAGGTGCAAGAATCGCCATAAAGACGATGCCGTCGTTGCAAGATCTTCGACTACCTGGATCAATAGCCAACCATAGTCATCACCGACCAGCGTAATTATCACGGTGAGGAGAAGTCAGTTCCACAAGCACAAAAGTTCGCTACCTACGTAGCGGAATTTCTCTAGAATGCGCATAGTTGTCGAGGGTGATCGACGAATGGTTGAGTTCTGTCCAAGCTGCAACGCAAGAAGCTTATCAAGTGATTGGATGCAAAGCCAGGGAAGAATCTCTTCCGCAGTGTCTTCAAATCCTTGCCTTAAGATCGTCAACGTAGGAATAAAAACGTTACAGAACATCTCTCACCTCTGCGATCAAGATAGACTTGGGACGTATCAACTGTATAATAAATATATGGGATATGGCGTCTTTTTGGCGGACTTTACGAAAGCAGGATAGATTGTTTCGCCACTTGTTCGGCAACATCAAGACTCTTGTCAAGAACCACGGGCCTGGAAACTGGCCGTATATCCACTAAATTTAACGGTGGCCCCCCGATATGTCAAGCATCCCGGCAAAGCTGGGATCTGCTCAGGGTCAGCCCCAAGTTCGCAAGTGACAAGAACGCCTTGTTGTACCCGGATGTCGATCTTTTTGGCCACGTTTGTGGAGCTCATCGTATACCAGCATATGTGCCCATATCAAGGAAGGTAGCCATGTTATGTGAAGGTGAGCTTTGGGAGCTCTTGTAAGCGCGAGCCTCGTCCACTTCTCGAGTGGGGTTTGGGATTGAACTGCCACCGTTTTGACTTTTACGGAACATCTAATCAGATCTTCATGATGGAAACTAACCCATGCTTATGATATCAAGGCAAGGCTTCTGAGGGAACCAGCAGGTTACATACGTAGGCTCGATACCCATCTCAATGATCATGCTTTATCAGGGGAATTGAGGATGCTCCTGAACGTGAAACGGTTGACCATTGCGCCTCTTTCGCCCCACATCACCCACGAATCGAGTAGCCGTGGATATTTCCATTCACTTGTATGATTGGCCATGTCGTAAAGGTGTTGCCGCTTTTCCGGCTTGACCTCAGATCCACAGAGCGAGAACTGACGAACGTGTCACCAAATGGCCCGAGCCTTAAGCCTTAAGAGCCCGTAGAGGCTAGAAAGTCGGGAAAGCCGGTAGCAAAAATAGACGTGAAACAATCTTGTGCGCTAGCTCAGAGGCAACTCTTGAACCTCTTCGATATAAACCGACCATTCCTGATTTCTTGCCCTTTCTCCTCAACATATTTGTCACTCCACTTTTGCTTTACCCTTGCAATATTCATTCTTTTTGTTTACCGTCTCTCCTTTCCATCTTTCAGTCCCTCTTTACCTTTTATTGTAGATACTAACCGGACTACCCCGGCCAAAACCACCAAAACACATATCAGCTCTGTCAAGATGAGGGTTACGTTCACGGCTTTGATGCTTGCGTTTATCACCACGAGTTTGTCAGCCTCGCTGAGGTTCCCTTCAGGCTGGCCATCTAGAATCGCGCCAGACGACCGTCCTCAATACAAAATCCATCGCGTTGAGACCAACTCTCGCGATTGCAACGACCTAGACAGTCTATCCGAGTCAAACACTCCCAGATGCAAGAATTCTATTTCCCAAGGCCACCAAGCTCCTCACACAGACCCTTCTGAAACCATCCCGAGAGATCCAGCACCACCATGCATGGATGCGCTGTGTGACGGAGGGCGCACGACCAGTTTGAAGCTGCCTCAGATCAGCATCTCATTCACACCCGAAAACTGCTCTGGGTCGACAGCAGTAGCCAACTTCGTGCTGTTGAACCTGTTCTTTTCTATCTCTTTGTTACTGGTACTAGCAGCCGTCCTTCTCCGACGGTAGGTTGATGTTGTATCTAAGAAGTGGGTGTAACTACTAATACTGCTCATAGGGCACGATATGTCAAGGACTTACCTAATTTGAAAATGGATTATTTTCAAATCCGCCCTTCAGGTTACGAGATGGATACAACAAACATCAACAAACAAGAATATCTCGACTTCCCAAAAGGCCAGCTCAGTCCAATCAGAGAGGAAGCATAAAGATCTAAAGACACATTTATTCATAACCTAACGAACTGGAGGAGGTACAGGGGTGGTTTCGATGTGATGGAGATGAGTTCGCTATTGAAACGCAAATCAGGGAGTGCTCAAGGGCTCGACTGCAGTCTCAACAGTCTCAGGCCTGCTACGGAGTTATACTTCCCCAGTCTGATTATTAATTACTCGACCATGGTTGTTACACCAGGTTGCAACTTGCAAAAGTCATACTATCATTTAGATTATACCGGTATCGCAACTTAGAAAACATATAATATTATGTCTAATTTCTACAGCCTAGCCCGAATCTGTGTTGATAACATCTCGTCGATATTGAGGCCAGCTCCTTTCTGACTGCCCTCTAGGGGTACTGGAACGCCAAGACTCTTCTTCAAATTCCATTGAAAATCGAACTTGTATCAGATAGGTACTACAGCTAATACATTCCCAGTTGATCCCCTTCCTCATGGACAGTATGTCAAGAGGAAATATGCAATAGCGAACTTATCTACCTACTTTAGTATGAAGGGTTTCGAACGGACAATTAGTGATGCAAAGAGGGGGGCGGCCTTAAGAACAGTGACTGAATAGGAGCTATAGTTTCCGGAGTATACTGGCAACGGACATGCAGCTTGGGTTTTCAGAGCATCCCCTCTAATCACATTTATATCAATGTTTGCAACTATTGATATACCTAACAAGAAACCTGGCACATCTACTTAAGGGTAGTTATCCATAAATTACACAATGAGTTATTTCGGACGGGATAACTCACGTCATAGGATCCAAGATTACCTGCTAACCATTTTGACATAGCAAATAGCCTTCGACGTGTTCGTCTATTTCTACTGACTTGTTAAAACTATGACCATCTATAAAACCTCTGCTCCCCCATTTTTTCTTCTTTGCCCCCTCCCTCCCTGGGGTGTGTCACTCTATCAAAGGCGGTCTATTTACAAATTGGGACTATACTTGGTTTCAAGACTACATTGGCCGGGTTTCTCTGGGAGCAGCCATTCACCCAGCCCAGCGTGGTATCATCAACGGCAGCATTGTAAGCTTTACCGCAGTTTGGGTCACTAAACACGTTAGTTTCGATCTCCATCATTCTTTGTGCGACAAACCTTGCTCCTCCGCTCGCGTTGTTAAAGTAAGAGCAGATATCATGAGAAAAGCAGTCTTGTGTGTACACATTGCCCAGGGCGGCTCCCCTGCAACCGGCACCACATCTTCCATTACAAGAGTAACTAGGATAATCAATAAGCGTGGTCACTTTCCAGAAGGCCCCGCTGAAGTCATACTCTCCCGATCCGGCACTATTCGCTCCAAAGTTACCGCCAACAACACCAACAAATGTACAAGACTTGCCAGCACTATTGGTCCATGTGGCAGTAGCTGTTTGGCCGACTTTAAGACAAGTAATGGACCGCTTCGAAACGGCCGGAGATGCCGCCGAGGCGGTTGCAAGAATCGAAATCACGATAGAGCCCAGCATTGTATTGATGTTTAATCAGTTACTGCAGTCTTCTGGGTTCTCGCCGCCTCATATACATTCATATTCGCCCCACTTATTAGAGAAATGTTCAGCTTGTTGAGTATAAGTTAACTAGTGATTTCGTCATCGGGTATATTGCTAGAAGTGGCAGGTGGCGGAGAATCTTGCGGAGAATCTTTCGGAGAACCAGGCACTACGCCGTTCATTCCAGTCAGAGGCTACATTACGCAGCTACTTATTGATGATCCAGGATATAAACATTGAAATGGTGTCTGAAGGCCGAGGGTGCAAGCTGTTTCGGTGCACTTTGTAGGATCCAGACATTATGTTCAGCATTCTAGTTGTGATATGACGAGTCTCGCATAATTCCGCTGTGTTTTCAGTCTCGTAGCCTGGGTACCTAGTCTAAAGACAAGGATGTTCGACCCTTGTGCCATTCTCTCGGCTTGGTCTCACAGCGTCTACCCGCGGATAAGACTCTGGAGAGGGGGTCGGCCTTAGCTGGCTAACTCAGATCCGCAAGTACGCTTTTGCATCTTCAATATCTGTGTGAACCCACACTTCGTTGCCGTTAGTGAAGTGAGCCATGGTCACTCCGTTCCTCTTTTCTATATCCCCCCTCAGAGGGCCACATCCGCAAGAGAACACAATCTCTACACAATAAAGGCTGATCACTCCATCGCCTTTGTCCACACTACAATCGATCGTTAATCCACCTTTCAGCTTGCCCTATTTTAACGTGAAATAGATAGTGAAGGTCCAGAGTATGAGGGCCACCCAGACAGTCAACCCAATGATGTCTCAAAAGGATTTGGTGAAGGAATCTTCGCCAGTGGTATAGATACCCTCAGCCGCAATATGTTTCATTTCACACCGCCATCCCCGCAAGGAGCTGTAGTACTTGTTTATAGTTTGAGGAGACTCTGCTTCCAAATACCACCTTGTGTAAACCAACTTTGTACCTTAGACCTTTGACTAAGTAAGTCCACATAAAGTACATTCGGTGTTGAGAAGTCTGTCAAATCCGAGGCCAGCCAAAGTATATATACCACTGGCGAAGATCCAGAGGTTGTCCCACTTGGGACGGAAAGTTCCCGTCGTCCCGATTCGCTTGCATGCATACTTTACATACGTATGAACCAAACCGTCCTTGGGCATCGATCGATCTAAACCGAGACATACTTCGCGGTAAGATTGCCGTCTCCCCATCTGATTCAGATCGTCGATCTTGCCCGCTCATGGCGGCGCTTGCATACCCAGGTAGCAGGGGAAATTATCGGTGAGTTTCTGCGTCATATGTCTCAAGACTGCCCGATGGCGTTCGGCACTACAAGCCAAATCCCTGAAGTAGTCTTTCTCGTTGAGCTTGGTGGTCAGTTCATAACTTGGCGAGCTTCTTATAACGCATATAATGTCTACGCGTTGAATGAAAAGTTCACCAAATACTGCTTACCGAGGTCATAGGATTGGCTGTGCAAACTTCGAAATCGCGCAAGTTCTACAGACATGACATTGTGTCTCAGTCAAGATACGAGCAATGGTTACACGCCCTTTACTCATCGAATAGACTGTCAGTGTCACAGAATTGCCGAAACCTTCCCCTCTTTTCAGTTGCCAGGTGATTGAGCACTTTTTGTCAAATCAATTGACTTGCCGCTCAGCTTTGCCATCCTGCCTCCACTATGTGTCTCACTTTTCCTCGGCAGCCTCAACTTCGCTGGCGGCAGAACCAGTTTGTTGTCGTAACACACAAGGTACTGGCTATCTGAACAACACGTCAGGTCTCAAACATACCTCTCTGCAAATTTTGTCAATCCTTCGTCGAGGTTCCCCCAGATACCTAGACGATGGAGTGCTCCGATTCCAACGCAGCATCACGACACGCGTGTGATGTAACTCGTGAAGCATAAATATCTCCATCATTCCCAGCACTTGGCGATAACACAACTTCACTCCAATCCATAATCTCTTGAGAACTACCTTGAGTTTTTAACATTACCCTGAACACAACCACAATGGATTCCATCGACGGCTCTTTCACCATTACGGTTGACGGCCAGAAGGTTGCCAAACCTGTGGATGATGGCGACGACCATATCCATGCGAAGACAGGCTCTGATGCGGCAGTGTTCACCCTGAGAGGCTGTCGCCTTCAGTCTGGTGACTGGGTGCTGGGCCGATGGCAGATCGAGGACTTGAGTCTATTGCCCAAGCGCGTTTACTGGTTCAAGCAGGACAATGCCCAGCAAGTCCAGCCTGTCTTCGCTGAGGATAGGGGCCGTGGTCTCGAATTGAAATTTGCAGGTCAGTGTTTGCCAACCCCTTGGTCATTAGATAGTGCGTTGGTCATTAACGGTGTTGATTCAGGTGCGCCGCTGGTACTTATGAATGGCGGTCTTCATGCGCCTCTCCTTGACGGTACGTAAATCCTGGATACGTAATTTTGCGATGACTGACCGTGCTATAAGAGCCACGCCAGCGCGTTGAGATCAAGATGCAGTAATTGACAAAAGAGCGTCGTGTACTGAGGGCTTTTCTTTGGGGTTTTTTCTGCCTCCATGGTCATTGCCCATTCGATGCTGGAGGCAAAACAGATAACGTGGCTTGGAAGTTCGTTTTTGAGGCAAGATATATTCACCATAGGAAGCAATCACAAGTCATGTTATATCACGGCCAGAAGACTTGCTGGCACCGTAGTTATTCCTTTGTGAACGCTCAAGCAAGGCCTATGCCGCAAGCCCTACCGTCTCAGGTGTAATCTTTCAAGCAATCTCGCCCAAAGCCGTAATCTTGATAACCATGGTGTTGTTTTTTAAAGCAATCTGAGCATACACACTTCGATGATTTTCCAGACAGTTCAGCATTACGCTTTCAGCTTCCTAGAAAGTGACTTACTCTCATTGGCACAATAAATGCAGGCTATACATAAGCTGTTTATTACAACATCACACTCCCCGTGCAAGATTGGCATCAAGATCGCCGTTTCGTAATCGTCAATTATTGCTCCTATCTTTATATGAAATCCGTCAATCCATGCCAGGAACCCAGCTGCTATATGTATTTGAAACCAGTTACCTTGCGTTAAACCAGCTCAGAAAGTCATCCCTGTGAGTGGACTGGTCCTGACGTATATCCTGACTTCACTCCGACTATGTAAACCGGCGCAACAGAAGGAGAAAAAAGTCTGAGCTTATCTCCGGCCAGAGCAATCGACATGGCTTCCAACAGTATGGAAGATGGGTGTTGATGCAGTTTAGCTATGTGCAGGCTGCGTATCATCTCTCCATACGTATCGGCTCCATACAGAGATATTAGTCCTCCGCCTTCTCGCCCCAACCTCCATTATCGAACGGCAAGAGTCTTAGGACGCTGGCCCAGGATTACCCTCTTATCGGCTAGGAAACTTAGCGAATGAGGATAGGTCTGATGCTGTCTCACGCAAGGTCAGATGACCAGTCCTCGTGCTTCGAGCGCTTGACTCAGTTCCCTCCCACAACTTATAAGAGGAACCCTGGCGCTTCTCTCAAACCGTTCTTCTCACCACAAAAGACCACTCAAGCTGCAGAAGAGGCTGGTATTGCGGCGGTAGGCAGACCAGATTCGGTGGATGAGAATGCTGATAAGCACCTGTGCCATCTGCCCAAAAGTAGGGGGCCCCTATTCCTAATTACAGGGACAATTAGCCTTATATCCGTCCCTTCTACACTGGCAGCCCTGCTTCAAATGCTTGGGAAAGATGAGCCAAGACAATCTGAACTCCGAAGACACCGCACTCACGGCATGTATCTCTACTTCCAGACTAGAAACTTTCCTATTCTGTTTGCCGCCGAACAAACCCTGTGTCCCTACCAGTGCGTGTAATCTTGGCACCCAGGCAGACCCTAGCAAAAGCACCACAACGCATGTGGAGATGAATCGGACCTTTGACCTTCCGCTGCTGAGGCTCTCTTTCGTAGCTTAATAATACGGATCACATCACATCAAGACTAAGACCACAAGCTTGAATCACAGAAGGCGGCATCCGTGTTTCTTGTCTCCTCAATTCCTCCGCCCCAATTACGGCCAAATGCAATTTCTCACCGCTTCTCCATTCACTGATATCCTCTCCACACCCGGACATTCCATTCCGAAACTGGAAGTCCTGGTACCTCGAGATAGGTCATGGATACATATTCACATATCTCATCATTCGTCACCAGACTATAATGCGGCAGGATGCACGACACTCACCCACCCACGGGTGGCCCATGGGAGCTTTTCGGCTGGTGAACTATTCGTGAGGCTTAATGGAAGGCGGTGTACATGGATGCCTTGCGGAAAGGGGGGCTATGAACTCTATGATATAGGGAATGATCTGACAGAGTTGAAGAACCAGCAGATACACATCGAGAGCTCATGAGTCATGAAAAGGCTGGAAGAGTGGGTACTGGGAGTGGTATTATGCAAGACAGATATGGTATAGAGTCCGTAGTTTACAATATGATACAGACCCTAGAGTTCTGTGCTAGGCTGCATGTTAACTTAGCGTTTAACCAAATATTTGCCAAACCAGCTTCATTATCTTGTCAGGGCTAGAGAACGGTCCTCCAAGACTTGATTAATCCCCCTCTTTGCCAATGCGTTTCAAAAGTCAAGCGTTTGAAGGGGCTCTTGGCCTTATTTACCCCATACTAGATCGAAAAAGGGCGGAGCTCAGGGCTCTCGTTCCGGACGAGCCGTCCAAGCTTTGAGGCTTACTACGGATGTAAGCCTCGGTGGTTACAGGTCTCTGATGTGGAATAGTTTTTCCGTCGTTTTGGTAGCAGAGGGAGCCCAGTCGAATGGAGCGCTTGTAGGGATTAGGCACGAAGCATGGGGCGATATCCCCACAAATCGTACCGATGACTGGGAAGCGACCATTTAGAACCCCTGTGCAAGTCGCTGACAATTGTTTCCCACCAATGGCGCTCTACGGAAGGACTTGTTCCAAAACGTTAGCACGGTCTTTGATGTAGATTACAGGATCGTCATTAGTGAGTGCCGTTTTAGGTTGCTCCCTTGTAGCCTTGTAACCACGCGATAGCCGGAAGCCCCGTGAGCCGTGGATGCCGCCTTGAAATGCTCGAAGGTTGGGGGCGCTTAACGAGATGCCGAGCTGGCAACAGCCTGCAACAGCCTGCAACTCCTATATGGCTGGAAATATATATGAAGGGATGTTCCCCGAAGAATCCCTCGATGGTTCTATAAGGCTTCGAGTCTCTGCCACCAACATCTGACAGACGAGACCTTCTATCAAGGTATATTCTGGTTGGTCGCAAGTGTTCCGTATAGCTCACCCAGTCTTGTTACGCCTCGTCACAATGGTCAAGATCTCGTCCCTCTTCGCCAGTCTGGCCATGTCCTTGGGCATGGTCGCTGGCTTCGCCAACCCAGGGCCTTGCTCAGGAGTCTGCAACAACTCTCATGACCCTTCCATTATCCGACGCTCTGATGGCACATATTTCCGCTTCTCGACCGGAGGAAAGATCGCCATTCACACTGCCCCGTCTATCGAAGGTCCTTGGACCTACAAGGGCGCCATGCTTCCCCAGGGCTCTAAGATCAACCTTGCTGGAAACCAGGATCTCTGGGTAAGTATCAAGTAATGAGCAAACAATATATGGACACAACTCATGCTGAATCTTCTAGGCCCCAGATGTTAGCAAGGTCGGCAACTTGTACTATGTCTACTACTCTGTCAGCGCGTTCGGTAAGCAGGATTCTGCTATCGGTCTAGCCCGCTCATCCTCCATGGACGCGGGCACCTGGACTGACGTCGGTGCCACCGGCGTGCGCTCCGACAGATCCAAACCCTACAACGCCATTGATGGAAACCTCTTCCATGATGGCAACAGGTGGATCATGTACTTTGGCAGCTTCTGGAAAGGCCTCCACAGCGTTCCCATGAAGAACCCTCCGACCGCTGCTGTCGGTGGTGCAACTCAAGTTATTCATGAGCCCGTGAGCACGGCTGTTGAAGCCCCTTCCATGTTCAAGCGCGGAAATTTCTACTACATGTTCTACTCTCATGGCAAGTGTTGTGGCTTTGACCAGAACAGACCTGCTCCTGGCCAGGAGTACAAGATCATGGTCTGCCGATCCACCTCTGCTACAGGTGGATTTGTCGACAAGAACGGCAAGTCTTGCACCCAAGGAGGCGGCACTGTTGTGCTCCAGTCCCATGGATGGGTGTACGGACCCGGTCATCAGGGCGTGTATAACGACCCTAAGCACGGAGCGGTAAGTATCCTTCCCCAACGTCGCGAGGCGCTGTCTGCGGTGTACCAATGCTAACGGACGGTTCTCCCTGTAGGTGCTCTACTATCACTATGTCGACACCAGAATTGGCTTCCAGGATGGCCAGAAGAAATTCGGCTGGAACAAGATTAACTGGGCTGGCGGCTGGCCAAGTGTTTAAGCCAGCTTCTTCGTTCTTTATCGCCAACATTCGAGAATATCTCGCAGGCGCGCATTCTCGGTCATCTTTTCAATATCCATACTTCCAGGGTCTCTCGGCCTTTATGCACATAAATCAGTTCAGGCAGTAACATATCTTCTACTTTGATAGTACATATAGAATATCACCATTGTGAATAAAATCGAATCCTCTTGTTCATGGTACCCAAGACTCTAAACCAGCCGCGCCCCAGCTAGCTAGCAAATAAGAATAGAAGCAAGCATCGAAAAGAACCAAGAGCAAGTCACCATGTTGCAGGCCGCTGAACACAGAGCACGTTGTTTTCTATCTATTCTTATAACCTGCGCTTCAGTCTTTCGGTCATTGTTGGCTGATGCGAGAGGGGCGACGGGGTTAAAACGTATTGAGATAAATAGAAAAGGTGCTTCGTTCGCGCTTTACTAAACTCTCCCTCGCATCGCTCCTCGGCCTTGAACTTTCACTGGGTACATGGTGGGAACATGGTCGCAGCTTCATGACGAACCACTCTCGGACTCGACGAAGCTTCTAGTAGACCGGGATAAGGCTCAGAGGCCTCGGAGAGTCTAACGGCCGCATCTCCACAACTGATGCCTATAACAGTTTCGGCCCTTCTTCAAGCCATCGCCCTATGGGCCAAAATCGGGAGCATTACGGGACTGATAAATCCAACCACGAATGCACTGGCCATCATCAAATAGTCCGCAATAGAGCCGTTCCACGCGAGGGGGCCCTTTTGAGGTCTTCAAGGATCTTGCCAGTGCCGCCAAGAAGGCCGTCGGCTCTCTGGGAAAAAACTCAACTCGCAGTTGCTAGGTGGTATAAAGCAAACCTTGACGAATTTTCCGAAGCAGCCTTCAGTGCTGACAACTTGTTCTCATGTTCTGCCTCCCTGTATGATGCCGTATCAGCCTCAACTGTCACGCAGCTGAAATAGCCGTGGGACACATACAGCCCCTGTAATATTGGTTAGTTAACAAAGACATACAAAGACATCCAGAACTATGCCACTTATCCATGCGGTTTTGGGAAAGAGATAGTCGTGATGATACTCAGCACTCAATCTAGCATAAACTTGGAGAACTTGCCCCAGTCTCTCAGAAGAGGTGTTTTGGTTGAGAGCGTCGGCAATTTTCGTCCTCTCTCAAGGGGCAACGCTCTTGAAGATAACAATGTATACATCACAGGTTCTGAAACCTCAGGCCCATGGAAGCAAACCAAATGCTTTGAAGTTGATATTGGAAGCACAATATTACGGGAGGGAACGTACATTTTGAAAACACGGTGGCAGACACCCTGAATGACCGTATATGTACCAATGCAATCGCTGATAATACCTACTCATGCTGAAGCTGACACACATATTACTTAGATGGTTACTATAGCTAAGTCTGGAAACATCTGGTGGCCTTATGAGTCTTGTCGATTATCTAGTAGATAAGCGCTGATCCAGCAAAGTGAGTTCTTCATTGCATCGATTGTCGATATCTCAACCCCTGAGGTGCAGTATTTGTCGGGAAGAGGCATCGTTTGCTACACGGCCAAAGTAGTAGAACTGTCATTGGTATTCCCGTGCCCAGGTATCAGCATAGACGAAGTGCGATCCAGAATACTACAAAATGAGCATCTAAACTTCGCATCTTTCTCGACGTGTGTTCAGGTACCCATACTTCTCATCATTACTCAAAGCAGCCACTCCTTCCGCCGCTTATTGTTGCGCCAAACTTAATGCACCTTGGCGATCAGCATATGACGACGTTCACGCAGGAGGATGAGAACTACGTAAGGCGCATAGAGGGTGATGTTTCAAAGAACACAGACATTGCAACTTAGACAGTGCACGACTAACAATTGGGGAGAGGGTCGAGTAATGCCCGCGGATTCATCTTCTCAGATCTAGACCTTATATGAATATTAGCATCAGGTTTATATCAGAGAATGATACTTGGTCCGGTCTCGACGGCCTAGGTTGGTTAGTATGGCTGCCTAACACGGAATGCTGAGTAGATTAGTAACAAAGGTATAAAAAGCCCAACGACATTAAGGTGAAGACCAGATATTCATTTGATGACCCAGTGGGAGTTGAAAACGTGAGAACGAGAGCGCAGGTTGGCCAGAGGTTGTAACCGCAGAGAAAGTTCTACGTAGCTGCCGATTAATGGCCTGCGTTGCGCATGTTCCTTTTAGACGGCTTATGCCGTAAGATACGGCTCACCGTGATCTTCTTATCACGCTCAGTAAATACAGCGTCGCTTACGGACAGAAGTCCTTGCTGATGAGATAATAAGACGGCCTAACTAGTTGGGAAGCTGTCTAAAAACGGGTATTTTCCATGGCTGAGGTTATCGGTCGTTATTCCTAGATCGTAAAGAAAGTCGTCCGAATTTGGTTGAAATATATTGCTGCGGTCTACGTCAAGAGCAAAAAGAAAGTACAATGTACCTCGCCGTGATATTTTAGTCTATTCGCTTGACAGGTAGCTTTCCCTCATCCCATGTCCAGCGGAAGTCGGGATCAAACCGCAGGATATGCTCGTAAAGGGGATCGTTCTAGACGAGATGAGCAATCTCTAGGTCTGCAAATATAAACGGCTGTGTTGCAGTCTCGTCATTGCGATGCTTGTTATTGCTACGGCGCCAGAGGCTGGAGACAGCGTATGTATGAGGCTGATGTGGTTGTATGGCAACCTGCTGCTACAGGATTCGCTCTTGGCCATCTACCAAGTTATGTGATAAAGGTTTCTCTGAATGGTCGAGGGCCGAGAACGAAACAACTGGATATATTGCACCAAAAGCCAAGGAACCCTGCAGCTCTATGCTCCCTCTATATCAAGATTTTAATGCCGGATATCGGACTATTCTTCCTACAGCTGGCTTCCTACGCGATGACTCTGGGCCATGATATAAACAATCTCATGGGCGTGTCCTTCACTAACTTCATTGGCCGATAAAAAGATGTCTCCATAGAGTAATGGCTCTGGTGGAAAGTGTGCGATTAACCGGAACAATCTGACAGCATACTGGGGTCAAGCCATACAAGTTGGCTTGAATAACGTGTGGAATTGCTTGCGTGCTGCAGAGTTGCGAAATTGTTCTAATCCGTAACTGCTTGTCGTTCACTGGCAGAAGAAAAATACCATTGAGACAGCTCAAAATTCAGTAGTCGAGTACCATAATATGATCCTCATGAATAACGCTTCCTTCAACCTCATGAATACCAATATCACGAATGGAACATTTACGTTGGATTGACGATGGAGTGTTTCATGTGAATATCATGAGACCTACAGGGTTTCTCGTTATCCTTTGCCCTCGGGTTACATTCATCTGGAACGTGCCCCCAACTGTCCCGTCGGAGATTACTTTCTTGGCCTGCATGGTAGGGGCCCCTAACCTTAGACGCACGCCTCGGTTAGCCATGCGGATACGTATTTCAATCCTCAAGATCTGGAGTGTCTCCGCTGGATTTAAAACCGGGCCGATGTCTTCTCAATTTGGATCATGCAAACTGTGATACGCTTACCAAATAAACCATTTCTCCCAACTGCGACGGCGGTCCCCATGACCTACCTCTGTCCTCACGAGCTACATGGCACTCAAATTCCGCGTGGACTTGTTGAAAAATGAAACCAAGCATGAACATTGGACATACAGGATCAGGGGAATCACAACTACGAGCAAATGAATGGCCATCGTAGTTGCTGAGACAGCGGGCGCTGATAAGGCTTTCGGAACTAGGAGACCCGAGGTTGCACTGAAGAAAGTGGATGACTTCGATTGATACATCGTTCTCAGGGACAAGGATTCGAGAACGACAGGCTATAGTGCCACTACCGCCACCGATGTTGTTTTCGACTTTCATAACAGTCCATAGCTGAGAGCCGTCCTCGAAGGCTCTGCAAAGGCCGGCGCAAAAACGCCCTTGACTTGTATCTATACAAGGGTAAGCAGGCGGAACGTAGTTACCTTTTCTCAGCTGTCATCTTCAATGCTCTTTATCTTCCAGCGTTCTTAATCAGACTGCAGACGGTAATCCGTTGAAGGCGTGGTGCTGTTTCGCTGAGTCCTAAGGTGACTCTGGTAATAAGCTCAGAAAACCAGGACCAATTTTTTGGAGTGCACAAGAGATGTGGCTGTAACACTGAAGAACTCGAGGAATGTAGTAAGAATAGTGTCTTTTATTAGGTTGCTTGTATCTACTTCTGGGTATTGAGGAGGCAATGGATATCATAGCAATCCTTCCCCTTACTTCTTAGGTTAATATTTATTGTTATCCCATGCTTGAACATGTTGTCTTTCCCAGTCATTAGACGCATCGGAGTGTTCCGCCGTCACTGTGACCTGAGTCTGCTTCAAGATGTGCTTCTGGCTGTCACCGTCATCGTCCATGCTCCGTCGCACTTTGTCTCTCTGCTGGTAGCCCACTTCGGTTGTTATGGGCGACCGCATCGCGTTCAATTCGACGCTGCTTACACGCTGATGCTGCGAGTTGTTGCGTCCCTGGCGACGAGTCGACACGTGGGGCTTCAAGTGGCCAGAGAGATGGCCAGTTTCGTCATTGCTGCCATAAGTGCTGCGGCTGAAGATGGGCAGATTAAGCAGTGGCCGCAAGGCCGGCATTGAGCCGGCGATGATTCCAATGCCTTCCTCAAGAATAGACCACAGACCTATAGCCCCTGTGCCGTACATGAATTCCTTCGGGTTATTGTACAAGGTAAGGTAGCGCAGTCGGACGATGGTCGCACAGCTTGCACTGCAAGGTGTTAGCGGTATATAATCGATCAAGGAGTGCCGAGGACTGCTATCAAGTACTCACAAGGCGCCAAGACCAAGCATTAGGATGACCAAGAGTTTAACGCGAGGTTTCATCTGGAGGTTCCATAGCAAAACACATGGGAGGATGGCAAGAGTCCAGTCGGTCACGATAGAGACGGCAGAGAAGAAGAAGCCGATGTCGCTGTTGAGCTTGGGGTTGCATTTGCCCGTCGTGGTCTCGCCCCAAAGTGTCGTGATGGGATGGCAGATGTTGGCGGTGGTTATAATAAATATGACAGAGGTGATGGTAGACAATATTATGATGCCCCATATAGTCCACACGAATCGGCGCCGGGCATCCGCGATTCGGAGAAGAGTGACGCAAATACTGGCTTTGATGGGAACCGTACAAGCCGAGTAGAAGAATTGGGCGACGAAAAACAGCTATGGTCGTGTATGATTAGCTTGTAAAGTCGCTCTTGGGGGTCGTTTAATTACCTTTGTCCCTTTCATAACGTCAGCTGCTTGGAGAGCGCTTCTGCGCTGTCCTGCGCCGTGAAAGCAGCATACAATGACCAGACACGCGGTCACAGTGTAGAGAATCTATAAAGCGCTCTTGTATTAGTGGTTAAGTCTTCGGTCCGAGAGTGAGCCAGATGCACTGCACATACCAGGCCTACGCACATGAGCCAGTCATCCATGCCGAGGTTCTTTCTCCATTTGCGCACTGCAATACGGGTGGAAGCCAAAACCCAAGATAGTACCAGCATCACAATCGTGACATAGAGGAGGGGTACACCCTCATTTGCCACTGCGACCATGCTGGCGACAGTTCGGGGGTAGGTGTCAGGAAGAGAGAAGGTTGATGGCTGAGAGGAAGGCCACGGTTACGGGGGTACGGAGCTGGGCATGTGCCGGATTATAATATAACCCAGCGCCAGATTCGTAATTTTCAAACAAGTACGGATATTCAAGGAATATGAGAAATATGGATGAATTGAGGAGCCAAGAAACCTCTAAACGGACAAAGTGGTGGGGTTTCTTGGTATTAGACGTCACTCATATATTCCAGTTCCTCCTACCCCTGAGATTAAAAGCTCACGCGATCGCTGTGAGGCTGGTGTGCAGAATCTTCGATTTGAACGCTACCAGCACCTTGGTCGTGGTTTCAACCCCTGAGCCTCCAGCCCGGGGCATATGTGGAGTGACGCCTATCCGTACTTGCACTGGCTGCCGCTTGATGTTGCCTTGCTGCAACTCAAATCATATCCAGGAATATTGGCCTCTTGGCGTCCCGACGGCAAACGGCTCCAATGAACGAGCCGCTCCCGAGAAGATTACCGCATTCGTGCGTAGTACAGTGTACGTACGTAGTAGCAGAAACTCGGCCGTTTGGCTAGGGTCTGTGGACCAGCAACACTGTTCTGCACTTGACTGGCTCATCCAGAGCTCGGCAAGTTCGGGATTTTGACACCCGCCTGTCAACCCACTATGGATGCACTTCATCAACAGACGAGCCTCAATCGGGTTAGAAAGGCTTCACAGACCCTAGACAAACCCTTGATTACAGCGGAGCATTTACGGATGCGGTGTACGTTTTAGTCTTTGACACCTCGTGTGGCGAAGCGAGAAATGGGGCAAACAAGCATGCAAGGGTCAAGTCTTGGACATGGGATAGAAACAATCCACAGTACCGGTACTACTGCTGCAAGCACGAAACGAATACTACGTACGGAGTAGTAAGGGTTTGAGTCACGGTCTGTTACATGTGTTAGGCGAACTAACTCCTGGTCTAGCGTAAACTCTGAGAGACGGCCAGCCAGCCAGCCATTCAATGGGAAAACGGAAAGGAAGGGAGAGGTTACCAAGATAGTTAGTCTACAATTGAACAGATGCCCACTTGGAGGCCGTACCTTGGGCAGTTTGGCAGAAGGTGCAATACTAGAATGCCAGCTCCACCAGAACAGTTCGTCGATACTAGCTTCAGGTTTCCATCCTCCAAGCATTGTGGATAGCGATCGCCGTTGCATGGTCTAGAACGTTGTCCATCCCGTATTTATTCCACATGGTTAGGGGTTTTGCACGTTCCAACCCGCTATTCAGGTCCAATCATCGTGCGACACATCGGGGGGTTACCAGGCTGCCTCTGAAGTTGTAGGAGATTAAGGATAATCTCTTGCGAGAACGAACCAAGGGTTTGGAACCGATTCCTTAAGTGCAACAATACCCCATCAGAAATCTCATAAACTTTCTAGGCACTTCGTTTTTTTTATTCCTTTAACCGCATCGAATCCCTGGACACCAATACCATGGCCGAATTCATCATTGAAGACAAGGACCTGACCAGCCTTAAGGGCAAGGTTGTCCTCCTTACAGGTATGCTTTATTGGTTCAGCCCTTTCAAATGTCTACCCGAGCTCTCATAGATCTGCAAGCCATCTGCCAAGCCCATCTAATCCCTGAACTCTATTCGTGTAGGAGGATCCTCAGGTATCGGTCTCGCTACCGTCAACACCCTTCTGTCGCTGGGAGCCTCAGTTGTCAGCGCCGACATCCAGCCCCCTGTCCAGCAACCCGCGGGCGACTTCACATTTGTGAAGACTGACGTGACAGTCTGGGCTGAGTTGGTCGCTCTTTTCAAGAAGGCAAAGGAGGTTCATGGCCGCATTGACCATGTTTTTGCCAATGCCGGCGTTGGCCCTCGCACCGATTATCTATCTACCCAGGTAGACCAGAACGGAGATCTTCTGGAGCCCACCACCACTCTTTTAGATATTAGCCTGAAGGGCGTCATGGATACGGCCACACTCGCCATCTACTACCTACGACAACAATCCGAAGGTGGCAGCATCGTCATCAACGGCTCCACGACCGGTTTACAACGCGTTCGCGCCATCGACTACTGTGGGTTTACAACAGCCTTTGTCCCTCGAAAAAAGACTTTGTCAGCTAACAACACTTCACAGCGACGGCCAAGCACGCCGTGATCGGCTTTGGAAGAGGTCTCATCCCGGCCATCGAGGCAGCGAAGCTCCCCATTCGAGTCAACACCCTGGCGGCGAGCTGGACGGACAGCAACGTACTTCCAGCCCTGAAAGACCTGTTGGAGAGCATCAAGGTGGAGGTACAGCCGGCCTCGGTCGTCGCGCGTGGCGCAGCTCTTCTGATGGCCGACACGTCAAGGAATGGAAACATGATTCACGTGCAATGTGGGAAATATAAGGAGATCGACGAGGCCGTGCTACTCCCGACATATGAGAAGATCAAGGGTAACGATTACCCGAGCGAAGACGAAGTCCTCCGACGCCTTGCGGAGGCTTAGATGATACCATATGTAACCTATCGAACCCTGGGCTTGAACAAATTACCTGTCTGGCTCACGGGCTTCCAATAGAAAAGGAATATGGACCCCGTCTGATGCTAGAACTTGGTAAACTACCCCGAAGAAGCCAAAGGCCTTTGAGGTTGGTGTGGGTTATCTAGCCATCCGCCGCAAAACTGTTGGACCCTGGAGTTCTTGAATCGTGCC
Source organism: Fusarium buxicola (assembly GCA_014899095.1). NCBI lineage: Eukaryota > Fungi > Ascomycota > Sordariomycetes > Hypocreales > Nectriaceae > Fusarium > Fusarium buxicola. Next base: position 57,602 of record JAAVUK010000079.1, on the reverse strand, counting down.
TCTTACCTATCTCTGCTCTATTCATAGGTGTTGTTCTCTCCCCGACTCTATAATGCACACAAAGACCCCGTTCTGGCAGAAAACGCGTGGCGAAAACTTGCATCGTCATCAAGACTTAATCTGTCTTATATACTGTCCCTAGTCTAGTGCTCCCGAGTCAGTAGATGATACAACAGTTCAAATCCCAAATAGTTCGTGTCTATTTCGACCCTTTTAACAGGGGATGGAAATACTGTCTAGGAAACTTAGGTTGACTGCAGCGTTACGACGGATCATCGGGCTATGGGCCTAGCTAGAGACCGGTCACCGGCTACATCGGCCGTTATGTAATCTACTACGTAGTAGCTTTACGTTGCTTGGTCTAGGAAACAGTTAGTCTGCACTCGGTCGAGTCGGCTCCACATCAACCGGTTCCCATTTGGCTAGAAATTGTTGCGGTGATGAAGCGGAGATAATGTAGCATTGTAGGAGGAGTCTTGCCAATGGTCTTGATCTTCTCCCCCTAGATCAGTCGAGTGTACAAGTAGACTAATTCATATCAGTTAAACAGAGCCATATTAGCCGCATGATCTAAATAAGTCCCAAGCACCACAGACTGTATACACGTTGCTCTATGCGGACTTGAGAGGATGACCCTCACTCCGCGTTATTGAGGCGGGGAATTTGGTTCAGGAGCCGATGACCCCAAGTTGTGCCAAGACTTGCCTCTCTTGAAGTAGCGGCTTCGCCCTAATCAGTGCCGGCCGGTGGTTAAAGATGCCAAAAACAGCCTTACCCATGTTATCTAGTACTCGAGCCTCCGCATCATCAGGTCGACACAATGTTATAAAACTTCTTGTCTCAGCTATTCACAACGTCAGGAAGCTATAAATCAAGACATTTAATAGCATCTCCATCATATATGCCACAATGACTGCCACTCCGGGCAGATCTTCCCTTGTTCCCTTCCCCTCGAAGCACCAGGTCTTCATCCTCACAGATATCACGAACGAGCCCGACGATGCCGTTACCTGACGTATTCGAACCAGTTCAAGACTGAGGGTGTTGTGGCCGTGACGTCAGTTTGGCTACGAGATTTGGTCGCGCCGCATAAATTACAGGAGATTGTCGATGGATACGATGAAGGTTGTCGATAATCTCAATGCCCATTCGCACCCCGACTTCCCTTACCCTTCAGCCCAAGATGTTAGTGACCTAATCAAGTCCGGCCCTCCGGTAGGTTCATTCTACTCATGCATGGCTTGAGTTATTGGGGGACTACGAGATTCTAGGTATACGGCATGGCCGCCGTGGGTAATAACGTCCCGCTAAGCGAGGGCGGTGAGCTCCTTTTTAAGCGCTTGACATCATCTGAGACGGATCCCCTCTGGATTCTCGTTTGGGGCGGTGTCAATGCGCTGGCTCAAGTTTTGCACCGTATTCGCAATCGACCCGACGTTGCCGAGTTGCGTTCCAAGCTTCGTGTTTATACCATCTCCGATCAGGACGACTGCGGTAGCTGGATCCGAGAGCAGTGACCAGATATCCTTTACATCTGCTCTGTTCATGGCTGGAATCAGTACAGCAATGCTACGTGGACTGGCATCTCGGGTCCTGTCGATGAAGGTGGTCCTGATCCCGGCAAGGTCACCGCGGACTGGGTCAAGGAAAACATACAGGTTGGACCTCTCGGTGCTGTCTACCCAAAACCCGCCTTTATTATCGAGGGAGACACGCCAATTTTCCTCTATCTTATGCAGACCGGACTCAACGTACCAGAGGAGCCATCTTACGGCTCTTGGGGAGGCCGATACCTCCCAGCCAACGTTAGCGAAAAGGGGATTCCAAACAAAGGTCATTTCTGCGATGCGGCGGATACTGTTGTTGGAATCAGCGGTAAAAGATTCCGCACAAACAAGGCCACTATCTGGCGCTGGATGAATGCGTTCCAAACCGACTTTGCTGCGAAGATGCAGTAGACCTTGACCTCGGATTTCAGCAAGGTCAACCATCAGCCTGTTGTTTCAGTAAATGGAGTCATCGATTATACGCCTGACCATCTTGAAGTTAATGCGGTATCGACTATCACTATTGACGCATCCGAGACATACGATCCGGATGGCGATGAGTTATCGTTTAAATGGTTCCAGTATCGAGAACCCAGCGCCACTCAGACGTACCACGTATACAGAGTTTCGGACTTAGAAATCAAAAATGTAGACGGCAGCGGCAGTAGTAAAGTGGAAGTCACCATTGCGCCCCCAGAAAAGTCTTGCATCGTTTTCAGAGATCAGAGCTCCCTTGAAAGAGGGTTGCCTTTGCATCTTATTCTGGAGATTACAGATGATGGGACGTCGCCTTTGACTAGCTACCGGAGAATATTAGTTCATCCAGTGAATCGACAATACCAGGGACCAGGCGTTGTGAAGAAGCTGGATGACGAGGAAATTGCAGCTATGATGAAGCCTTGAGTTTATGACTGAAGATTACTCGCATGCTCTAGGGCATTAATTCACTTATCCGCACACTGAGGACAAAATTCTATGTGTTTTCAGGCGGGCTGAGCCAAAGCTTGTATTGGTGTCATTCTGGGATTCTACCTAACAACGAATTCATTCCTCACAGGTGGAAAACGCTTCCTCAAGTCTGGGCTACTTGCTGGTATTGAAGCCCAACTTCGTGTGCTTCTTCTGCACACAACGTGGACAGACTGTCTCGTTGTTGATCGTCTCCCCCAGCAATATGTGGCCACAAGCGGAGGTTCTCCCATTCTTCTTGTTAGCCGCTTCGGCGCAAACTTCGTGATCAAACTCCGTCTTGTACATTTCGTTGCAGTCTTTGCACTTGTACCGGGTGAGAACGTTCTTGCACATAATTGCGAGTTGGTTGGCTGAAGTCTTTTGTCGGTAGTGATGCTTAGTCCGATGATCTTAGTGGATGCAAAGTGCTTGATAGCGACGAGTTAAGGGTTGTAAAGCTTGCAAGATTGCGATAGAGAGAAAGCGAAAGGGTTCTAATATTGGCTTAAACCATGGTTCTTATACTTTTACGCCGAGAGTGAAACAAGGCTGTTCTGACACTTGCAGCTGAAGCAAACAATCACGCGGATGGCATTAGTTCTACACTGCATCAGCGCGCAGCTTGACAGGGACTTTCATCACTGACCTTCGCAGAAACCAGTGAAGCATAGCTCTTGGCTTGCCGCAGAAGGGCATAAGTACAAAACATTTGCCCAAGTATAGCCCACTGCGACTGGTATCAGCGCGAAGACTATGATTCATGCAGCTGTGCTTCTTTGGATATCTTCGTGACGTGGATGTGCTTGACGAGATTAGCTGCAACCACACAAGTAACGAACGCACCAAGAGGCTTAAGATAACTCAGCACGTATTTCTGCCACATTTCTAAAGTGCAGGTTCCTGGGGTCAACTACGAGGCACCGACCGTGGGGTGAATAACGCGTTCCTTAGGTCCGCTCTACGGACTCGGCTAATTGTTCACGAGGCAGTGCATCAAGCCCCTATCAACTACCACCATGCTTACTAGTCCTCTATCTCACACTCTCACCAGGGTAAATCAATCTCATCTACACACCAGAACTAATTTGAGTTACCGAGGATGAACAAATCAGCAGCAATCAGACCGTGCCCACTACCTACTCCTGCGCAGCTTCATGATCTGGTTGGTGCCTCCTTGCTTCCTCTCGCTCGTGGTTCTTAAACAAGCCCAGGAAACCCAGATCGTAGCTTGCCTTGAGAGTTCCAGCCAAGATGAATGACACCCAGAAGTAGTTTGAATCCGCGAGCACTCCAGTGATCAGCGGTCCCAGGCTTTGTGCAGTAGTTTTGGCTACGTTGATCAAGCCAATGACCACAGTCCTTTCTTGTGGAAGCACAATGGCAGCGAGGAAAGCTGATCGTGGTGCAACGTCCATGGACTGTGTACAGGCGCGAAGAGTGAGGAAGAGGACCGAGACGTGGACTTCGTTTGGGATTGGAATAAGGGCCAGGAAAATCGCAGAGGGTAAGTGCGTGAAAACCATGGTCTGTCGCGTTTCAAAGTCAGAAAAACAGATGATATGTGAGTTCTTGCATTGGTATGTTCCATGCTTACCCGAACATTTCCGAAGCGTTTTGCGAGTGAAGATGCGACAAGCATGGAGGCGGCGGCGATGATGCTGGTGACAAAGAAGATGGAGCCCAGCTTTCCTTCTTCAAGGTGGTAATGGGACTTGAAAAAGTAGGTGATCCATGAGCTAATTCCACAATGAGCTTCCCCTCAGACTGACAAGATGTTCGACAGGGGCACTTACAGAGGAGCGAGGCCTGAAGCAAAGCTGTCCAGTGCAAATAAGGCGCACAAGCACACAACAACTGGGATGCTCTCGTGGGCGATTTTTGCTCGTAGTCGTTTCTTTGCAGGCTCTCGGGCTGCACTGTCCTGGGGGTTGGTGCTAGCAATGAGAGGCGTCTCTTCGCCGCTGTCAGCAGTGGTCGCCGGTTCATGTTGCTCAGGACTCTTGTGTATTTCCACTGCCGAACTCAACACAATAGCTGAGATCAGTTTCGCCAAGCCAAGGATAGAGTATCCATAAAAGACTCTACGGTACACGTCGACAAGCTCAATGTGGAGATTTGCGTGCATGTGGTGAGTTACCCAGCCGCATGTCAAGATGCCGAAAGCCGTTCCAGCAGTGCCGAAGAGGCTATACCAGGCATACACGTCGCCTCTGTTGTCAGGCTCAGTAAGATGGGCGATGATACTCTCCTCGACTCCTCTGAACGGTCCAATCTCGTTACCACTAGGCACAGGGCCATTAGTACCAGTCACGTAGTTGAAGTCTTTGGACCTTACCCAGGACTGATGACACCCAAGATAGCAGCAGCCAGCAGCACCCAGTAGTTACTGGAAGTGGCAAAAACTAGCCCGCTAGCAGTCATCAGAGTAGCGCCTAAGGCGAGGACCGCTCTTCGACCAACGCCATCAGCAAAAAGTGCAAGCAAGAAGCTAATCACAATATCGCCTGCCAACGTCAGCGTCATGAACAGGCCAACTTGGGTCTGCGACACCTCCAGCGCCCGCAAGAAGGCCACGAGAACAAGCGTAGAAGCTCCATAGGCAAAAAGCCGCATGAATCTTTGGACGCAGAGAATTTTGACATCGATGGAAGAGCTGTATAGGGAAACTAGGCCGAGCTCTTCCAGGGCCTTGCGTGTCGTGTTGTACCACGGCTTTGTTTCATTGTCTGTCGGCATCGCTGGTTGCTGATTTGCCATGTTTGTAAAAAGTTAGGAGTTATCAGAATTCAAGTTTTCCAGTCAGGGCGTGACGGGGTCTCTACTATATGCATTGTCTCTGATATCGGCTCCGAAGCGGATATATCACGAATATGCTGGACTAGCCCGTTTTGAGCCAGTTTTCAAAGTGGATAATCGTGTCATAGCACAGTTTAGCACAGTCTTAACTCCGCTTATGGACCGAAGATCCGAGCCGAATAGCTCGGCCTATTACTCCGTACAGGGTAAACATGAAGACAACAAAATGCAAGGCAAGCAACTATCCGATCCAAATCATTCAGATTATTTCCAGTACGAGTGTGGTCTTCCAGTACGCTATGTTTATCGAATAAATTACTTAAATAAAAAAATTAGTTCAACTCTAGATAAAGCCGCTTTCCCAAATATTTTACATCCTTATGTACAGACACCTAATTCCCTCGGTCTATTTTCTTGTCGTTGATTCTGACTTCAACCTCTTTGTCAGATCGAGGTAGAACAGAGTCGAAACCCCATGGCATCATATTTTGTTGCAGGAGAAACTTCCATCCTGACTCATTTCGAATAGTGACGTGCATCTACCGCCTTCTTCTGACTTCACAGTTTGACTCGACATCATTTTCAGCTTCTCGCCCCCGAGTGTCATCGGGACAGTTGATATAGCAGCTGTGATAGTTTCAAGGGTTAGTAACAAGCCGCGTGGAACCGAGCAACCGAAGGAGTGTACTTACTTGGCAAGTTCCTTGTAGACTCCGCAGCGGCAGCGATCGTTATCACCGCAACCATCAGGCTGTAGATAAATGTCAATTCGGGGTCATAGTTACCCTGAGAGGGGTGGCAATCAATACCTTAGCTGCTGCATGAAGACATCGTTCAACTTCGTCTGCCACGCACTTTGAATCCTGAGCAGAGACAGTAGCTGCAGCAAGAAGCATAAGGGAAAGAAGAAACTTCATCGTAAAAGAGTATATTTTGGAAGAATGTAAGGAGGGTTGGTGAATGAGACAGCGTGGACAAAGCAACGAGTGATCCCAGGGGCGGAACAGCAGGACTTATATATAACAGGCGAGGCCGGCAAGATCCATTTACAAATCATGCATTGTGTTTGAGGGTCTGGGCTTGAAAGGCTTGAGCCCATTAAGCTAGACAGTTCCAGAATTGAATGCCTTTAGCCACCATTCCCGAGCAGTTCCAATCTGTTGGAAGTACAGCCCCTGTTCCTGAGCGTTTCCGGCCGATTGGAACTAAGCCCCCATTCCTCTGCTTCCAGCTCATTGGAACTGACTCGACGGGATCCCCGAGTGCCTGGTAGTAAACACCATTTTGCATTCGGTCTGTGCAAGGGTTCTGCGCCTCTGCCGCAGTGCTTGCCGCCCCTGCATTCCCTGTTTCAGCCGTAGCAAGAATGCAGCCGACTCTAGAGCTTCCGAGATCATTTGTGAATAGAAGGCTTAATAAAGGAGTAGCCGAGAGATGTGCCACTGGGACTATGCCACGGTTAATTGCTGTGAGGTGCTGGTACCTCTCATCCGGCGCCGATATTTCACACTGTCTAAGATCAAATGCCCCCATTCCTTGACTTGCCCCGGCAGCAATCGTCGCCATGTCTTGGGGTTGCACCGTGAACCTTGGTCATCGTACAAGGCAGCCAAGATGTTTTGTGAAGAGTAGTAATCTTAAGATATGCACTATTGATCAAGTTTAACACGGTCGGACTTTTTTAATCACGTATGTTAATTTACGTGAATGGTGGCTCTCTGGCTTGGTGGTGCCAACCGTTGGCCGCTGTCAGCCACACCTATGGAAGTTCTATGACGACAATACTCCAGACATGGACCATTATCGACTTGTAAAAGAGGTATTCTACTCTAAACTACCTACCTACAGAGAACACCGACAGCTACACCATGGCTATGCACTTAACCTGCCACAGAGCGCCAAGACTAGTCTCATTCTCCTGTTGCATTGCCGCCAAGTCAGCTCTCATCCTCTGTCGACGGCAAACCTGGTCCACCCCCGCCGCTATGAAACGTGCTGCAAGCTTCACAGCTGGAGGCCGTAGCGGCAAGAGATCACGCACCACTACTGTTGCTGTGAAAGTACCCGAGTATCATTTGACTCCATCGCTTAGAGATGAAGAGGGCAGGATTGTTTGGCCGGCGCCGCACGATAAAATGGAGTCAGCAAGAAGTTTTATTCAGGATTGGTGTGTGCTTTTCTCCTTCCACCGTATCCTGTTCTTGACAGCAGAACCCATGCCTTCTCTTCCGCATGTTGGTTCTTCAGTCTCTGATATCAACTCTCATCAGTGTTGCTGCCGGAAAGCGGACCCTTATTGTCCCTGATAAAGACGCCGATGGACTCACTTCCGGGGCCATCCTACATCGGACTCTGACTCTTCTTGGCCTCAATCCAGCCTTAATCTCAGTCCATCTCCTCCAAAAAGGGCATAATGTTCACGACGATGCGTCTCGAGTAGCGATGTCTGCCCATGATCCCGACTTCATCTTCGTTCTTGACCAGGGCTCGCGACAATCTCCCCCACTCATCAACAACTCTCATCGAGCACTCGTCATCGACCACCACCATGCGGGAGAAAACGAGCATCCCAAAAACTCCCTTCTCGTCACGGCTTGTAACTGTCCACCTGTCTCAACTAGCTCGCTGCTAACCTACTTGGTCTGCCGTGACCTGCACGATCGCGTAGAAGAGACATGCGACTGGCTGTGCGTCATGGGCACGCATGGCGACTTGGGCAACGCGACCAAGTGGGAACCTCCATTCCCAGATATGAAGGCGACCTTCAAGGCGTATACAAAAAAGGCTCTCAACGACGCCGTCTCGCTCATTAATGCGCCACGCCGGACGGCCTCCTATAACGTCCCCGCTGCTTGGAAAGCGCTGAGCGCCGCATCATCTCCCAAGGACCTCCTTGGGGACGAAAACCTGCTCGCAGCGAGAGCCGAGGTTAATGCAGAGGTTGAAAAGTGTACTCATATAGCGCCAAAGTTCTCTTCTTCCGGACAAGTCGCAGTCTTCCGTATCAACTCAGCAGCTCAAGTGCACCCCGTCATTGCAACACGATGGGCAGGCCACCTCTCCTCCACCAAGCTTGAAGTCGTTCTGGTAGCCAATGAGGGTTACTTGCCTGGCATGGTCAACTTTTCCTGCCGTATCCCGCGATGTGCCAGAGGGAAGGACCCGCCAGTGAATATTATTGAGATCCTCCGCGACGCAGCCGGTCGCGCAGCTGACCCTACTCTGAGGGAACGGCTAGGAGAGTCTTTTGCTCGTGGGCACAAAGAGGCCAGCGGTGGAATAGTCCCCAAGGCCGAGTTTGAGGAGCTGATGGAGGTATTGGAGATTGGGAAGAAACCCGAAGGGTCGACTGAGAAATCGCAGAAGAAACCTGCAAAACAAGCGAATACTCTGTTGAATTATTTCGGGAAGAGCCAGAATACTTGAATAAGACGATGGTTCGTTTTCTCCTCGCGCACTTCTCGTAGGGTAACAGAGACGTTGCATCGGAATTTGACCGAGGCAGGTCATCAGACGAGCCTAAAATCTTGAAGGAGCCAGAGAGACTTGGTACTGTAGCTGTGCAAGTTTTGGAAGCGGAGGCGATCCTTATGGTTGACCATTTTAGGATGCAAACCGTCAACGTGGGTGATAGCCGATGTTTTGCTCGTTGGACAAGGTTCATGCCGAATTATCCGTAATTTTCGCAGTTTGCCAGTCATCTCCGGCTGACAGTAATGTCCACTGCTAGAGAGGCAACTTTCTTTAGCCTCGCCACGAGAAACGCTGATCATTTCCTGTTACATTGCTAGCTTGACTTTCGTTCAACCCTGCACGGCATCTTTTGGTAGATGAAGTCGGTGATCCGACAAGAGGTCTACAGCAACAAAGCGCCATGCCGTGAAACAGTGCCTTTTCCAGTACAATAACTTATGACCAAGTTTACTCACATACGAAACACGGACATTTTCAAGACATTAAACACTATCAATTGCTGCACGCGTGCTCAGAATGTCTTAAACCCCGCGTTAATCCCTCAGGTGGGGGGCACGTAGACGAAAGTGTTCAAGATCGCCCAACAAGGTTGGGAATACCAAGCATCCGTCTCGTATCGTAACTACGGTAATCGTTGCGGTCTGATAAAGGGAGAAACATCGGGCCGCAGAGGCTTGAGGTTGGTTGGCTGACTGACTTTATAAGCTGCCCAAGGAAGCTTTCGAGGTCGTAAACAAGTTTCTCGCCAACTTGACGTGTCCTTGGAAGACGACAAAATACGACGCTCCTCCTGGAGCAACGCTTTTGCCTGACCATATCCCCTGTCACTGTTTTCCAGTGCCTGTGGCCTGTTGCCTCTTCTTTTACTTCTCACCGTGCTCACCCATTTGCTACCTCACCTACGTGCTCGACCAGCATCCCAACATGAGGCCTAACACAGCAACCATTGTCAGGGCCTTTTGGCTGGCAAACCTTGGTACACTCTCAGTCGCTGCACCTTCATATGGCACTCGCGGTCCTGAGCTCAAACATTGGCCTCCCCATGCTGCCAAAGCTCTCGACAAGATGATTGCCGCTAACGCCCATGAGGGGCGCTATGCTGTTTTTGACATGGACAATACCAGCTATCAGTTTGATCTTGAAGAGTCGTTGTTGCCGTTTCTCGAGAACAAAGGCGTGTTGACACGGGAGACCATGGATCCATCCCTCAAGCTTATCCCTTTCAAGGATACCAATAAGCATAACGAGACCCTTTACAGCTACTACCTACGGCTGTGCGAGATAGAGGATGCAGTGTGCTACCCTTGGGCCGCACAAATCTTCAGCGGAATTTCCCTGCGGAACCTCAAAGGCTATGTCGATGAGCTAATGTCACTCAAAGACACGATTCCAGCGACTTACTACGAAGATGACAAGGTCACGTCCATTGAAGTGTCGCCGCCCAAAATCTTCAAGGGCCAGGTAGAGCTCTACAACAAGCTCATGGCTAACGGCATCACTGTGTATGTGATCAGCGCTGCATCTGAAGAGCTCGTCCGTATGGTTGCCTCGGACCCCAAGTACGGCTACAATGTCCCGCCTAAAAACGTCATTGGAGTGTCGCTTCTCATGAAAAACAAGACCGGGGGAATCACTACCGCGCGGAAGCAGATTGAAGACGGCATATATAACCAGAAGACTCAGCAGCACAACCTGGACTCTAAAATGACGCCGTTTCTGTGGACTCCGGCAACCTGGAAAGCAGGCAAATGGGCCGCCATTCTCACCTACATCGACGAGTGGAAGAAGCCTATTCTTGCTGCTGGTGATACTCCTGCTAGTGATGGGCCTATGATCTTCCATGGAGTTGATGTCAAGCGAGGGGGTATTCACTTGTGGGTTGATCGCAAGGAGAGCTACAGGAAGCAAATCGACGGCATGATCAAGAAGTTTGCAAAGGACCAGAAACGAGAGGGACTTCCAGTAACGGCAAACAAGAACTGGGTTATTGTCAAGCCGAAGGATATCCACAGTCAATAGTTTACCACTCGGTTTGGACTATTCTAAATACAGAGGAATCTCAATGTCGAGCAACGCACTTGGCTCTATTTTCTTGAGGACGCCCTCAAGCCTCGGGCTTGTGCCGATCACGCATACTGCAGTCTATCCCTGGTCCACTCAGGCCGGAGGTACTCGCTATCAAACCTCAAGTCAAAGCTTGAAGTATGAGCATAATCAACCTCCCATTCTACCTTGACCTCACCTCCCTCGGCACTCTGGCTCCAAACCGTAATCGCGACGGTGTTCTTGCCATGATAGTTCAGAACACCAGGGGGGACGGGGAACGAGACTTGATTCCCGATATAAGGGTTGAACCGGCCGTATTGATATCCGTTGACAAACAACAGGGTCCTGACACGGTTACTGTATCCTGACTTCGTCGGTGAAAATGTCGAGTTGGAAGGGGCCGTGAGCTTAAAGGAGATTGACACGTCCAGACCAGCGGGAACATCCAAATCCGCCGTCGTTCGGTAGACTCGCACACCAGGTGTAGGGTTCACTAGAGTCTTCTGTTTGGATGGATACGAAGACCACTTGTCGTCTGGGAATCCTGGCAAGTGCATGCCAACACGCTCTGCGTAAAGTCCACCTTCGTTGAGCGGACCTCGAATCGGGTCGATGTTTTCTTTGCCACTTCCGGCCGATCCTGCAATCTTCCATTCGGAAAACCTGTAGCCCTTATTGTCCGGCCCAGTCAGAGTTGCATTGGTAATGCCTCGTGGGGCAAGTGCGGATTCGCGAAGATCGTGACCTGAGTTGTCCATCAAGACAACGAGGACGTTTTCATCCTCGGAGAGAGTGGCATTCTTGAAGGAGAAATCCTGGCCGGAGGCGCCCAAGTAGGATAGACCAAGGTAAGAACCGATGTATTCCGAGTTCAACCAAACAGAGTACCCAAAGGCAAGGCCACCAGTCAAATTCAGATAAACACCAGTTGGTGGCGAGTTAGTAGTTGGAAAAGTGGCGCGGTAAAGGTGGTTGCCGTAATGGACATCGTACTCATCGACGTAGAGGACAGGGTTTTTGAGATCAGGAATTACAGCGTTGGTAGTATTGGTCCGGTTTGCGACTAGAAATCAGAGACTTAGTACTTGGGAAGTAGAGGGTGGACATAGGGATCACACACCGATCCAGGTCGAGGGGGATGTCTTATATTTAGCTTGAACTTCCGGCAGGCTGTCGGCATACTTCCACGGCCCAAGGGCTGGGAGCTCAAATTTAGAGGGGCCTTTGAGCTTTGCAGTGTAGAGATTGCCTTTTCTCGATCTAATCTTGACCTTTTTGCCGTTCCAGGCAATGGACTTCAGAGATGCAGGCGCAAAGACGGTCAGCTGTGTTGCCTTGTCGAGGTCTCCACGAATATCGAGCTTGTGCTTCTTCGCGTCAATAGATGCCGAGCGAACAAGGTAAGGTCCTTGAACCAGAACTGGAAGCACTGAGTCAGCAACGCCGACAAAGTGGAGTGAGACCTGTGAGATAACAGACCGGTATTGTTTGCAGGCGCAACAGGGTTGTTATCCAGTGCCGGGGCCCAGAAGTGGTACGCAGTACGGCGATCAACAAGGACAATGGTAGACCCGTCCTTCAAGCCAAGGGTAAACAGCCCCTTCTCTTGGGTGTACGACACGGCGACATTGTCTTTGCCCGCCTTGACCTTGAAACTCTTCAGTGATTTGCCTGAGGTTTGTTCAATGTCGGTGAATCCTTTCAGAGTAAACTCTCCAGTTTCACCATCTGGAAGCCACAGAACAAGAACATCTTTGTTGTCAAAACTTGTGTAGGTCAAAACTTCGGCCGTGGAATACAGCAGTGTCTTGCTACCAAAATTGAAGTCTGTTACCAGGATTTTGGCCTGATGACCATCGATGGTGATTTGGCCACCGTGTTGAGGAATCGAGACTGGGATTGCCTTAGTGTTGCCCATGCTCTGAAACCATGCTACTACTCACGTTTACCCGCGGACGTTTTTACTTGAAGTCTGAACTTCTCCTTAGTACCTGATGGAGAATAGTTATGCCTCGCCACGTAAAATGCTGCGTCGCTGTCCACGTTTCTCAGCTCAGACACGAGGATTTCAGAGTTAGTAGACAAGGAAGTGCTCTGTCGTTGTTAGGAATAACGTCAAACTGATAAGTACTGGGTGACTTACGTTTTGAACTCGGTTCGTCTTGGTCAAGTCATGGGCAACTAGGTACTTGTCAGTCAAGTTGTATCGTAGCTCGCTCACGAGAGATCGAACCCACCTCGAGTAAACAAAGTCAGCAGCTTTGTCTCGTAGAACTTATCCCAGATGAAGCGGTTCTCCGAAATAGGTGAGGAATAATCATAACTCGATGCTGGTGGGATTAGTTACAAAGTACGTCTTAAATGAGGTCGCCAATATCTCACCAACAACTGGGCAGGCAAGCCAGCCCCAGTTGGTCCCGCCGTACATCATGTAGAGTGAGATTGCCGTGGATTGCTGCGATACCAAGTCGCGGTAGAAAATGTTGGCAAAGTCTGGCCCAATGTCGCTGGGACATCCTCCTTCAGGCCCGCCCCACGGGTTGTAAGATCCGCCCTGGAACTCGGGCAGGAAATGCGGTTGCGATCTTATTTTGTTAGTCGTCACGTTGAATCCGGCAACCAATGTACTTACGGGGACTGAATGGAGAAGTACGTGTAGTAATCCTGAATTTTCTGCTCAAGGTCAGAATCTGGTGTCAAAACGGATCCCAGATTTGGCACTCACATAAGGCACGTATTGGCCGTTGGTGCCCGTACATTCGCTCAAGTTGCAGCTCCAGCAGGAAGGATAGCTGTCAACGCCTGTAACATCGACATTTCCTGTCGCGTTGGCCTCAAAGTCGTGCGACCACGAGAAAGTTCTCTGTATACAGTGAGTAGTTGTCCTTCATCCCTTTAGCTGGCAACCCACCGTGTTTGGAGCATTGTGAAACACTGGCACGTCAATTCCTGCGTCCCTGGCACTATCTTGTAGCAGTTGCATGTAATTGGCGACTGGCTCGTTTATGATTCTTTTTGCATCGTTCTTGAACTGCCCGCCCAGCTCATTCTCGATCTATTCTCGTCAGCTTCACAGTTCTCAGCCACCCTGTGCGTAAGTAGTACCTGAAACATGGCAACGTTGCCCCCGTTCGTAATTAGATGTGGTTTGATGATCTTTGAAATTTCCGTCCAGTATTTGTTCCAGGCTTTAGTATACCTCGGATCGTCGTTGCGTAGCTTTCCATATTCCCCCGTGGTGAGCCATAGGGGGAATCCGCCCGCATTCGTCTCCGCATTGACGTAAGGTCCAGGCCGGATGAGGAGGTAAAGACCGATCTCCTTGGCTAGCGTCATGATGGAGGTAAAGTTGTGTGCGCCATTTTCGAAATCAAGTGCCCCAGGAGCATGTTCGTGGTAGCCCCAACTGTTGTATATGCTAAAGGCATTGAAGCCAGCGGCTTTCATCTTTTCCAACAAGTCTCGCCATAGCTCGGGACTAAAGAATGTCATGTCAGCATTGTGGCAGCTTATCGAAGAGAGTTAGACGGACACGGGTAAACGCCAGTAGTGAAACTGTTGAATCCGTTAGAAGAAAACTTTACACATTCGATAGAGTCATACCTCGCCAGAGAAGATAAAAAGTCTCTCTCCATTGATGAAGTAGCTGTGGTCATCCCTAAGAAAACTCGGTTGGTTATGGGTACGATTAAGAGGAAGTCACAACACTGTACCACTGAACCAGAGAAGTGAGCCCATTGTCCTGAACTGGGACTTTGATATCCTGTGCCTCGTTGCAGGTAGACGGTGCAATGAGCCCTGCGAGGACGGCTACAAGAAGCCCAAATGTCCCAAACCTGGAAATTGAAGGTAGTTTCATCGTGAACTGTCACTCTAAACATACCAATGGATGCCTAGGTGGAAGCTGCAGGCTTCATTTTAGTATCCGGTCTTATAGACAAATGTTCATCGTCCTCGGTCGTTCTCTTGACATGGTGCAATATCCACTTGCTTCGGGGTTCCTAGTACCGAATAGGTTCATGTTAAGGGGCCAAGGCCGGGGTTCGGCCATTTTCACACCGATATTGAGGGGTATGTGGGATGATCATCCAACTGCCGGGGCATAAATCGCATCAATAGGAATTTTACCATGGGCGGTATTTAGCCGTAAAAGGAGATCATGTTACATTGTCATTTATTCTTTAACTAACCTGCGCTAAATGACGGTACATCGTGCGTCATTTCCACCATCACTCGCCTTGCTATTGATGCGGCTATGGCAGCTGCAGAGAACATTGTAATGTCCCAACACGGACATAACAACCTCTTTCGCCCTGTCTACTGCAACCATCTAAGAAGGGCTACCAGCTTCCCTGAACGAACCTTGACATAGCATGCGCCTCATGTGATTCTGTTGTGCCAAGGTCTGTCGGTTGATCTAGTAACAAGGGGAATGCCCCGTGCTCATACCTCTGCCTACCCAATCGGCTTCCTTGGAGAATAGACCAAGGCAGAATTCTCTTTTAGAGTTTACGTATTGTGTATCCCCGCATCCTAAGTAGTGTTGCGCCACCAGTATGGGGCTCGCAATGGTCTTAATGTCGATATCCGAAGCCGTCTTGCGCTGTGGACGGCTGGAGTCAATGCGATTCATCCGCGGGCCTATATGTATTCAGGACAGTCCGATCACACGTTTACCAAGTTATGCAGTTTGGGAAGGATCTAGGATGCCTCTTTTCTCTCTGGACGCAATGTAGTGCATATAACTAGGTGCCATATGGCTAGGTGTCATATGGCTAGCCGTTAACGATTTGCATAGGCCCAGTCTCGCAGCACACATTACACTGGTATGCTCAGCAATAAAGCCAGAGATATAAAACACTCACCCTCTTCAAAGCACTCGAGCGATTCTCCTGATATCTCTCATATCAGCCAGTCGTTATAATACCACAATGCTTGGAGGTGAAACTCAAGCACACCAAAAACCATTTTCGTTTCTGGAGCTGGGCTCCTGGTGCTCTAAGCTGAGCTGTCGCTGAGCTTGGGCTGAGGTGCCTAAAGGGCTCCTAGATAATACGCTCCTAGAAAAAGCATTGTAGATAGCAAGTGGGTTTCCATGTCGTGTTTGAACCGCATCTATAGTTCCCCCTGAGACTGAGCCAGCATCCTCTCTGGTTACATACTGAGACCAACATAGTGGGATATAGATAGTTGATTAGACAGGTGCTGAGACTTTGACCCACTGCTTGAATATCTCAAGAAGGCGACCTAAATCCCCATATCCCTGCGCTCACGCCAGGCTTGTCCTTTCCATTGCAACAATATTGTAGGCAAAATTGCTACTGCTACTATCATTGACGTAGTGACTGAAGCACTCAAGCTGAGGCTGAGACTCTCGATCATCTGCGGGATCCTGTTTGCTCGTTAGTCAGGTAAAAGATGCGAATCTGTCTTGTAGACTTACCAAAATGGCCCAATGAAGCCCCAAGTCTGACGGTTGAAAGTAATGAAAACGCCGATCGCTGCAGCATCCTTGGGGTAGCAGTCCACGGCGTACGTGATCATGATGGTTGTGACAATCTGATTCCCTGCTGCTGCAATGCCCGCCCCAATGATGGGGGTTACATTCCAGGTGTCAGATGCACGATCGATCTGGACCAGGAAAACGATCACACCACAAATAGTCAATAGGTGGCCAATGTAACTCAGCCATAAGCGGTGTTCTGGCTGTGGTGTCCTGCCCTTGCGCTCGCGTAGCCACATCCACTCATCAGATAGGATCCCGCCAATCTGCTCGCCTGCCACCGTACCAACAATGATACCGATATACTGAAGGCCAACTTGCTGGGTGTTGAAACCGAACTGTTCGGGAAATATCTGAGGGATTTCGAAAGTTGTCATCACACTGCCCCAGAGGAAGACCATGGCATGACCGCCGGCTGGCACAACGACATTGGGAAGCGCCGCGAGGCGAAGGGGATGCACAAAGTCGTCACTTTTCAGCGGGCTAGGATCAATGCGACAGAGACAGAGATATTCTTGTTTGAACGTAGGCATTACCTGTGGTAAGCTTTTGGGCTCGAACCGAGTTTCGAGGCCAAACAAGGCGTGGAGGATGAATTGCACAGCATTCGTCTAGGTGCGATCAGAAGCGATGCCGAGAGCAGGATTCAGTGATAACTTACCATGGCGAGAATCCAATAGATCCATCTATACGAGACCTTCAGAGCTACAAACCCGAAGATCAGCGGTGCAACGGGAACACTTAGTGTCACCATTGTCGCCCAGACACCTATATAGCGAGCTCTTTCCTTCCGGAAGAACATCTCCGAGACGATCGCAGTTCCAATTGAAGCCGCAGGGCAAATAAAGAAGGCCGTGATTGCTCGGCAGAGGCTCATTGTTCCGTAAGAGGGGCTGACCGCGCAGCCAATGTTACCGATAAGACTGCATAGAAGGGATAACAGGAAGATCGGACGTCGACCGTATGTATGCGAGAGTGGACGCCAGAGAAGAGATGCGCCACCTAAGATGGCAATGAAAAGAGATGTTAGGTAACTCGCTCGTTGTACGCTCACGCTAAGATCTTCTGCGATTTCGACGAAGGCTGACTGGATTGCGGCGGCGGTAAAGGTGGCCATCATTCCATGGAAAGCGACAAGGGAGAGGTTCACGAGTTTCTGGCCCATATCACCGTGATCTCATGTAATGTTGTAGCTTTTCCTTGTGATTGTACTCACCTTCCACTTGGGCCAGTTTAAAGGGTCGGCATCGTTCTTGTAGGGGAGGGGATCCAGGTCAGTTGTTCCATGGCGTTCAAGAAGATATTGTTCATGATCTTCACTAAGAAACTCTGTGCCATTCTTCTCAAGCGTCAGTAACTCGTCTTCTCGGTTGACCTGACAAGGTTTCAAGGCCCCGGCTGAAAATTGACAAAAAACATACAGTATGCTCCGGCTCCTCGATTTTGGGTTTCGACATCTTCGCCAAGATCTCTCTAGTTCAGTTAAAACAATGGTTTTATTGAGAGGCGGTAGATATGCGTGAAAGTCGCTAGAGCTCTGCATAGCTATGTTTGTTGACAGAAGAGAAGGATAATGAGCTTCATATATTGGTCTGCAACGGGCAATCCCCGTGCGGTTGGAATTATGCCACAATGGAGACAATGGATTCATTATCTCACTTCCCACCCTTCTTGGTGGAATAAGCCAGTCAGTCCAAATGTGTGTCAGATGCTGGTCTAGTAGTCACACTCGGCCGAACTCAGTACGGCTCAATCATTTCCGATTGGGCGCTATCCCAGGGTTTTGTTAACGCATGTCATTGCCACGCCAGCTGTCCCAACCTGAGCAATCATCCTAAATCGAGGAATACGTGTCTAGTGGAGTAGAAGCAGGAGCATCAAGTCGCCACGGATACACGGCACGGTAGAGGTTCTGAGTGGTCTTGTAATTGATCTAATATTTGTGACATATTACATTCTACAAACTACAACATTACACTAAATAAACAAAATGGCGTGTTTTACAACTCAAATTTACAATCGTGCTAATCATGAGGTCTTAATATTACCTTATTGATGACTATCTCTCTACACTGCTGGCTCTACCCCTCCCATTGGAACTCCTGCGTCATGCCAGGAATCTGCTTTCTCAATGCCATGCCGTAGTCTCCAGCATTGGGTGTTCTGAGCAGAGTGTGGATGTGAAATTTAGCCGGCTCCTTGTTTGTCAAAAATACCCCGGAGTGGTGATCAAACTCAACAATTATGACTGGGCTCTGAATGCGGTAGTAGAAAGGGTCCGTATCTCCAAATCCACCAATCCAGCTGAAGTAGGTCTCACGAAACCAGTCTTTAATTTTAGCGAGGTGAAGATTTCGAGCCTTCTCGGGCAAGTATAAAAGGTATTCCCGGAGGATCTCGGTGATGGTCCCTTGCTGTTCCGCGGACAACTCTGAGACTAGAACACCTTCGTAGGGCACAACACGGTTATCGCGGTACGCTCCGCAAAGATGTCTCTGATCATCGTGGTTCCAACGCCCGTGGGGCATCGCGGGATCTTTCATCTGCTTATACACCTGAGCACGGGATTGAACTTGGTGCGGCAGGCTCTTCATGAGTTGCAGGCCGAGAATCTCCTCTCGTTCTAGGATTCGAGTCCCGCAATGTTTGCCATCATCGATCAGATTTGGTTCGGCCCCAGTGAACCAAGGAGAGAGAACCATTTGCTTTTTGTAGAAGAATGCATTCAGACATAAGTGGTGGCCGTAGAAGGAAAACCCCCATGGCTCGGTGGTAGATGGCTCGGGGCCGAACAAGACAAAATTGTAAGAGAACTCGTTCATGATAGCAGGTGCCTCCACAAGCTCACCAAGAAAGCCGTTGATACGCATCGCTGAGATTGCTTTCTCGTAGCCTTCTGAGGAGAGCGAGGCCTTGAGAACTTGCATGATTGCAGTCCGCAGTTCCTCGTTGACCTCATCTAGCCTGACGCCCTTGTCGCTCAGGAGAAACTCCGGATTCGACCATGTGCGCCATTCCGGAGAGTCAATGTGATACGTCGAGCGGTCTGTCTGTTGGGGATTCATCTTGGATAAGGCCAGCTTTACTGCCCCGACGATCTCTTCGATAGGAATACCTTGATCCTCAAGCTCGAAGAGATTGGGCTTGACATGACCTTTGTCGCTGGTCAGTCATGCCCTTTAGGATCACTAAACGGAGCGCAGCTTACCATCGGTAGTTATCCCTTTGTACGGCTCAGAAAGTATCTTTCGCCAGTGCAGGTACAGGGCATGAAGCCACGGGGGATTGCCGTTCTCCTTAAACGCCCCTACATACTCGTAGGGGTCCTGCTTCTGCATAGTAGTGAACCTTTCGGCGCTCAGGTCAGGCAGATGCGCCCGGAATGGACTTGATCCTGTTTCTAAAGATGCCATGGTGGCTGAATGATGGGTTCGGGTTGCAATGACTTGCTGCCTTGATCTTGAAAGCAAAAAGTCAGAGGTTCAATCGGCCATTCAAAGGTGAGCGCGATCTCAGGCCACGTTATCTTATGTGCTTCTATCTGGTTATTCCCTTTCCTCCAGATAAAGGTGCAACTATCCCCTCATCGGGCTGCAGTAAATGGCCCCGGCAATACCGGTTCAGTGTTTAGGGAGGGGTAGCTTGGAGCCGAGGAGATCGGATGATCTGATTCCTATTGGATGCTTCATTGTCCGGGGATGGTTGGCCGATGCAAATCACTTCCGCTTCAATGCTCACGATCCGACTGGCCAAGAGATGGTCCACTACGGGGAAGATGCCAGGGAGGTTGTTCAATGTTCATATTGTGCTCGCGCCCACAAGAGGGAAGCTGCACATTTCAGGGTGAGCTCAACCTGTAGGCAAGTGAACACTACAACATAATGACGACGCCGGATTTCAAACGTACGTACTTCAAAGATGATCTTTTATTGATTGCGTGCAGCGCAACTGCTTCCTGCAATGCTGTGAATAACGTCTAATCTGTCTACTAGGTCTTGTTCGATTTGTTCCACGGTCCAACGAGAACAAAATACTGCTTGGACAACCCACTTCGGATGATGTTGACGTCGGGCTTGCTCTGTACAGCGGTGCCGAAGTTGTTGTCGAAGTGTTTTCGGGCAAGTCCGTCTTGAACCCTGGCGAAAGGACCGGTACTTTTGAAACGATTGAGCGAGTCTTGTCACCCTTGGCCGGTAGCGAAGTAGGAACCATTCGCTGCATCGGCTTAAATGTAGGTCGCCGGCCGTAGTTGATGTTCGCGAACGAATCGCTGACAGAAACTGCCCGCTCTCAGTACAAACAACACGCTCAAGAAGTAGGATTAGATCTACCTGCTATACCGACAGTCTTCCTGTAAGAAGTTTAACGGAATAAGAGCTTGCGACTGTCTACTAATCTTGCCATCCAGGAAGCCAAGCACTTCCCTGGGAGATCCGTGGCCAGCGCCAACAACCCTCCCCAAGTTGACTCAGTCAGATGACTGTGGAGATTATGAAGCTGAGCTCGCTGTTGTCATCGGTAAAGCCGCCAAGAATGTGCCCGAGTCGGAGGCTATGAGCTACGTGCTGGGGTACTCTGCTTGCAATGATGTCTCAAGCCGAACCTGTCAGTTTAATCAGTCTCAGTGGTGCTACTCGAAAGGATTTGACGGGTCGTGTCCCATGGGTAAGTTGTTTCCACACCAAATGTTGACGTTGTACACGCTGCTGAAATCTCCAGGGCCTACGCTCGTTTCGGCTGCTTACATGCCGGATCCTTCCAAGTTTCAAGTACGTGGTCTCAAGAACGACGATGTTATGCAAGACTGCGGAGTAGAGTAAGGCAGCCTTGTGTTTAACCGCCTCTTGTCAGCAACTACTGACATGTTTTTGGCAACAGCGACCTCATCTTTACTATTCCAAAGCTTGTGAGCTTCTTATCTCAGAGCACCACCCTACCTCCTGGCACCGTGATTATCACTGGTACTCCTGCAGGAGTTGGGATGGGAAGGTCGCCGAAGATTAGTCTCCGGCACGGAGATCAGTTCAAGGTTCAAATAACGCCACATATTGGGACACTGGTAAACGAATTCCGGGATGAATAACTCGGAATTGGGGGACAGAGCAAGAGCTTAGAGAGTACTATGAAGATTTTATATTCGTTCTAGTTTATATAAATAGGTGGACAATCAATGTCGAAGTGCTTCTGATATTAAGTATTCAACTATATTGATCTAGCCGTAATTATACAGTCTCAAAACTGATGACAACTTGGCTGCTACACTTACGAACCAGCATGTGTTGACCTCTAGCAAGTTTGGATAATATGTTCCTCGTCATGGAGCTCAGCATATTTGTCTCGTCAGTCTATTACAAATGTTCGAGTTCCATAAAGCATCGTCTACATTGAAGCAAGACTGCAATCCAACCGGCAAGGGTCCATCCGACAATCTTTATCCCGGTTCACTCAAACTGCTCTTCTGAGTAACAACCTTGTAGACAATAACCTTCAGCTTGATCTATAGACCTATCTCTGATCTCATCCCAGAAGCAAAGGAATTTTCTCCTTGAGGTGCTCGACTATCGCGTCGGGACCTTCCTTGACTTGAAGCCCTTGTGGAATTGCATAGGTCTTGATGTCTGGGACAATTGACTTTGCAATCTCCCGCATTTCTGTACTCTCCTCGATCGTCCACATTGAGGCGCAAAACTAATCCCTTGCAATTAGCCATGCGTTGTACCTGCTTTTGACGATCTGACTTACCAAGACATCGGGCCGAAACTTGCTGACAGTGGGTTCAACCTCTTCCTTGCCTTCAGCTCTCGTTAGCTTCTTCTCTTAGTGAACCGGCGCTGGAGCATGGCGACTCACTAGCACAATTGGCTACGTATTCGATCGTGTATTGGTCTTTGAGGTCATTTGCCACCCGCCCAATGAGTTTCTTGGCACGCTCGGGCGCGTTGTTTACCGTGACGAGCCTGTAGGGGCCTTTGGGACTATCGGAAGCCATTGTCAAGGATGTGTCGTTGCTGATTTGCTAATCGAGAGTTGCCGAACTTGCTTGACGTACTGGACTCAATTCCCGCAATGACTGTCTGTGCTATTTAAGATTCAGAAGTTGGGAATTGCGGAGTCATGCCTGGCTTCGTCACGACCGACAAACCGAGGGACAGAGAGTTGGGGCAGGGGTCCAGGTAAAATCGGATAACCTCACTCCGATTGGTTGACCTATAGCACTAACGTGATGAACCGGTTCCGATTCGCTGATGGGAATTCCGGGGTCCGGGACCACTGTAGGGTTGGGGATTCAGTCGGGATCCCCGGATCACTGCCCTTTCTATAAGATAGGAGTATGGGATTCATAATTTATGCAATAATTGCAGTTGATTACCTCATTGAGAATTGCCAAGGTACTTGAAGCACACACGTACAGGTGTCGCTTACTCGCAAACCTTGGAACCGTACCTATCCATTTCACTTTGCTGTCTTGTATAATCATTCCCGTCGACATAGTCGCCAAGGCATCATGGCTGTAAAGGTAACACACAAGATGGGTGACAGTCCTCTGGACTTGCAAGTTGCCGTCATCGGTGCAGGTATGCCTAGTCTCCCCCGCAAAGAAAGCTGTGAACAAGACTAATACGTGCGTCAAAGGCATGGGCGGACTGGCGAGTGCTTTGACGCTGGCCAAGAAGGGTTTCAAGGACATTCAAGTATTTGAAAACGCGTCCAGTCTCGGCTTCGTTGGCGCAGGAATTCAGCTAGCGCCTAACTTGGTGCGGATTCTGACTCGCCTTGGTTGTTGGGACGCCATTGAAGCAGAAGCAACCGACGTTTTGGAAACAAGTATCAGAGGTAAGTGGTTTACATCCTACAAGGCTAAACTCACGAACACAGTAGCTAACTAGTTGAACCAAGACGGAGCTTCCAACCAGGAGCTGGCACACGTACATATGCCCGACATCCGCAACAAGTATGGCTACCCCCATTGTACTGGACATCGGGCGTCCCTTGCCGGGGGGCTCTATGAAGCCTGCAAAAAGGAGCCTGCAATTAGGTTCAAGTTTGGTCACGCCCTTGAGAGTATAGACTCGTTCACTCCACAGCCAGTCTTCACCGTAAAGCCCCGCGAAGGAGAGGCATACCAGGCCAGAGCGGCGATTCTGATAGGAGCAGACGGAGTCAAGTCCATTGCTCGTACGCATCTTCTTAATCATGTCGGCCTGTCGGCCAGTGCAGAGGATACTGGTCAGGCGGCCTACCGCGTCCTGCTTCCTCGAGAGGCAATGGCTTCGGACCCCGAGATGATGGCGCTCTTGGATAGTAACCAAGTGACACGTTGGATCGGCGAGAAGCGTCACTGGATTTGCTACCCAATTGCATCAAAAACCATCTACAACATGTCATCAATCCAGCCCGACGTCAACTTTGCTTCAGCACCTTCGGCGACTTATACAACCAGGGGCTCCAAGGAAGCCATGCTCAACGTCTTTTCAGACTTCTGTCCCGTTATCCAGCGCATGTTAAACCTAGTCCCCGAGGGAGAGGTTTGCGAGTGGAAGCTAAGAGTTCACAAACCACTTCCAACATGGGTGCACGGTTCTGTGGCCCTTGTGGGAGACGCCTGCCATCCAACCCTCCCTCATCTCAACCAGGGAGCCGCGATGGCGATTGAAGATGCCGCAGGGCTGGCAGAAGTGTTGTCTCGGGCGCCAAACAAGACACCAGAAGCTATCAACAAGTGTCTCAAAGTCTATGAGCTTGTTCGAAAGGAACGCACCACGACGCTGGTGGATCTGGCTGCACTCTCAGGGCGTACACTGCACCTGGGGACCGGCGCAGACAAAGAAGAGCGGGATCGACAATTTGCTGAAGCTAAAGCTAATGGAGGTAAAGTCCCTGACAAGTGGGCGTCTCCTGAAGTGCAAAAAATGATCTACTCCCATGACTGCATGGAGGTGGCAGCGGAGAAGTTCGAGGAGTTGTACCAGAGTCTGAGTGAGGGTCGTCAAGAGAATGATACGTAGAGTAGTTTCACTACCTAAACCAGCACATGTAGTAAAAATTATCAACGATGAGATTTGGTGACAGTTTTGCTGAGTCTAGGAAATACATTATGTCCCAATAACTAGTAACACATAGTAAATGATGCCCGGTTCCGAAAAAACCAGATTATATCAGACCTGCTGCATCGAAATCGGTAATGCCGAGGTCCAGATCAAGGAAATCTGCACCGCCAAAATTCGGAACACTGAGATCACTAAACAAGCTTGCGATTGGGTCCTCGTCCATGTTTGTGTTCGAATCGTGGCGAAAAGCTTCATCAGATATCTCGTGTGGTTCCCGAAACTGAGCAATGGGATCGGATAGGAGGGGCTGGCTTGGTCTGCCCCTGTCTGGAAACGACACTGCGGCTGGATTAAAATATTTGTCAGTCCTAAGAAAGCCATGAGAGTGGGAGGTATCATACAGCTGTTTTTGAGGAAGTCGAGGTGACGCTGTAGGCAACGATGGGCCTTGACGCTCATTGCGCTGGAGGCTCCTATCGCCCGGAGCATGTCGAGGCAAGCTCGTAACCGGGCTTCCAGATGGGAGCTACTCTGTCCGCAGGCCATGAATGCTGCCTCGACACTATTCGAAGCCAGCCAGAACGCAAATGTGTGCAAAGAAAGCGTAAGGGCTGACCGCAGTTAGCATCAGTCCATCTTGATGGCTGGAATAGCTGACCAGCGTAGTTACAAGTCCACCATACTGCGTTGCATTTGAAGAAGGACGGATCGTAAGCCAAAAGACCACGGACCAAGTGGCAGAAATCGTTGGCTGCAGTCAAATCGTCATTCAGTAGACACCCGGCAGTGTTTTTGAGTACTCCCGAAACCGTTTCCTGAGCTTTGCGTGTGGCTGCTTCGAGGATAGTCATCAGGAGAGATCCGTGAACGAGAAGCACCGTTCGGTAGTAGAATATTGACAGTAGCATAGTGTTTCGCTGTGATTCAAAATCACCTGTGGTCCACGTGCTGAAGTCGATATCAGAGGTGAGGATAGAGAAGGGTGAGACGTCTTTACGCCATCGCTCCAATCTCAGAGAAAGTTCCAATGTCTTCCCAAGGAGGTCTTCCACGGTCAGACAACTGGATGAGTCGATATTGGAACCACAGACAGAATCCATCGCAACACCCATAATCTCATGCAAAATACTACGATGAGGCTCAGGGTTAGTATGTAAACTGGAGAATTCGGGAGACAGGGAACGGAGAGGTAGTTTAAGTACATAATGTTGCGAAAGTATTCCAAATTCTCTTTCGAGTACTGCATTTCTACGGTTCTCTGCTGGCGCATTGAGACTAGCATGTGCAGGATACCAGCGCGGACGTGCAGAAGGGGGATCAAGCATGGCTGGCCAAGTGCCGAGCTGAGCATCCTGTTTGGATATTAGCCGTATTGGCTGATAGATTTCTGTCCAGGAGTGAGTAGATACCTATCTTGATTCACAATGGCGAACCATAGACCCGAGCGGAGCTCCTTCTCGGAGGCTTTCAGGTGTTCATACGACGAAGGTGCATGGATGCCGAGTTGATATGACGCCTTTACAGCAAGTGAGTGTGTTGTCCAGCTTTCGGTTGAGCGCTGGCTGTTTTGTTGGAAGATACTAAGAAGCAGTAGTGCTTGAACTATTTATCGGTGATGAGATTCTGTATGCGAACGATGGGAATTGGACTGCATACGTAGCTCGAGGCTGGGGGAGTACAATGTCTTCGGATCCAGCAGACTTAAAGTTCGACGATAGAAGGGTTCTGCAGAGCCGACATCCATCGTGGAAAGTGCATGGGCAAATACGATACTTAGTAATGCTTGCATGGCACGGCTAGATGCCCGCTCCCCTTCACCTGTAGACCCCTCGATCTTATCTAAACCCTCCAAGAGAGCGGGTTGGTTGACGTATGGCAGGACGGCACCGACGGTGTCGAAGAAGCGGGAGATCCAGTTATTAGCTTCATCGTTTTGAGTAGAAGTTGCCGTATCGACATCTACGCGACTGCCATAGTTTGCGATCGAGGAGGATGGTGGGTGTGGAAGTTGAGCCGGTCCTGTGTTGGCTTGAACTGATCGCAAAGACTCTTGTTGCAAACGACTGCTGCGATGGCCCAGATTCGCGATGCTTGCAGTGAGAGACCAGAAAAGTGCATGATTGGAGCTTGACCCTGGGGTTGTTGGTTGTATTAGATGTTGAAGGTATTAAAAAAAAACCAGCGAACGCAGAACTTACCAAAGTAGCAAATGCTGCTCCCTGACGAGGGGTGATCGAAGACGCCAGCTGCTAGCACGTCGATCCGAGACTCGGATTTATCTGAGACTTCAGCAGTATAATTTTCGTTGAGCAAACTTGCATCGTGATTGCTTCCTAATATTTCAGAAGAAGCCTGGGCATCAAACAGACTGATATTGACGTCCTCTGGTGTGCCCGCGTGTTCGGCAGCGAGGCGGGCTTCCAGCTCACTAATTTTACTCCGGAGCTCAACGTTGGCCCTGATGCCGTGTAAGCAATAGCACAGTGATTCTTTGCTGACTATTGAGTGACGATAAAGTCGAGCCCAACCTACCTGCGGTCTGCTTGACGATTGAGGCGTTTATCCCGAAGGCTGTGAGAATAGGTGCACTCAAGGTGAAGCCTCAAACAACGCTCACAAGCCGGGGTAGTTCCGTCACACTAAGTGGGCAGTATTAGTACCTAAGTAGATACCGTAAAGGTCGGGGTAGGCCACTGTACTCACTTTGGACTTGGTCTGCCTGCAAGCGTTACAGGCTATAGATGCCCTTGGCCGCTTGGTCACTGGACGACTGGCAAAGTCCATTGTGGGCTTGTAGACATGCCAAGCTGCCAGAAGCCTCGTCTCTGGGACAGTGGGACGTTGTCACACTCGAAGAAGTGGCACGCAGGTTGTTTCGGTTGGTGCATACGCGATGACGAGGCCGAAGGACGGCGGATTTGCAGGGATTCGATCCGAGGTTTGGGGGTTGCGGGGAACATGAGCGACAAGCCAACGGCAACAACTGCTCTTCGACGGTACCTCCGTGTTCTCGGTGGCAATAATTGAAGGCTCGGGACAGCCCCACAAGAAACCGGTATGGCAAGCGTCGGAGCCGGTGATACTCGGGCCTCCCACTTTCCGTGGCCACGCGTCTCAGCTCTCACCAGAATCCTACGTTCATCCGGCTTAGACCAAACTCTTCTGTGACTCTCTCCCGGTTATTCAATGCCAATACTATTCTTCTCTCTGGATCTCCCCTTTAGCCCATCACATCCATTCATTCTTCGCTCGGGACAGCCCCACGCATGCCTTTGCCAACTGCTCGCCAGCATGTAAGGACCGGCTGCCGGACCTGCAAGTGGGTTTCCAGACCTCCTGGGATCATGTTTCCGACCGTGGTGCTGATGATTCTCGGATAGAGCCCGAAAAATCAAATGTGACGAGGCCAAGCCGTCATGTCGACGATGCGTTTCTGGCAAGCGTTTCTGCCATGGCTACGAGGACACCACGGCTGAGCGAAGCTTGACTTGGTATCGGCCAAACCAGCTCTCTGCGCGAGACCAGAAAGAGGGCAGGGCTTTTCAATTCTTCACTGAAATGGTTGGGCCAGTCCTTGCTGGACCTGCAGATGCATACTTCTGGACTCATCTGGTCATGCAGTTTAGCCACTGGGAGCCAACTGTGCGTCACGCCGTACTGTCCATCAGTTCGCTCTATGAGGAATTTTCAAGAGGCTCTCGAATTACCCGCCAGGTTTGCGGCAGCACCTTCGCTATTGGTCATTATAATGCCGCCATCAAGCAGGTCAAGTCTTCAAGAGACGAGCAGTTGATCTTGCTGCTCTGCGTCCTCTTTGTCTGCATTGAGTATCTGCAGGGAGACATTGACGCTGCACTTCAACACTGCAAATATGGTATCATGATCCTTGACAGTTCTCGTTGTCCTGGATGGGCACGCGACCACCTTCTTCCCATCTTTCGTCGTTTAAGCCTCATCCCACTCTTCTTTGGTGGCGCCAAGTCTATGCGCCTCCCATCCCTTGCTGGTTTCGCTACAGCCATGTCTGTGGAGTTCAGTGAAATTGCACAAGCCCAAACCGTCATTGAAGATCTGATGATCCAGGCCATGGAGTGTGTGCTCGATCAGCTTGATGATCAAAAGGGCACTATGACAACGCTGCTGGATGAGTGGGAGTCCAAAGCAGACGACATGGAACAACATATCCCTATGTCTGCCACGTCTGACAGGTACTCTCTTTATGGCATGCGAATCAAGCACAAGATTATGAGTATTTACCTCCAGATGCCCCCCGAATCAACAGAAGTCTGGTTTGATCGGCATCTAGACACTTTCCGGTCTGTCGTAGACTTCGCGGAAAAGGCTACTCAGATCTGGACGACTGCTGAGCAGCCACGCTCCGACTTCACCTTCGAGATGGGTTCTCTGCCCCTCCTGTTCTTTGTCGTCATCAAGTGTCGAAGTCTCGCAACTCGCCTGGAGGCTTTATCGTATCTCGCGCAGCTCGGACCAGCTAAGGAGGGCCTGTTCGACGTGGGGACCTAGTACAGAGTCGGCAGACGTCTCATCGAGCTTGAGCATGGTATATCTCTGAATGATGATGAAGGTGGGCGTGGTGTAGGTCGCTACGAGGACGGACCGTTGCCTCCAGAAGAACACCGCTTCTTTGCAGTCCCTGTGAACCACGAGCTGGAAGTCATCCCCGATCAGGACGGCAGGGTTCATTACAGAAGACAGGTTCATTTCTTGAGGAGAGATTGTGATGGTCAAGTAGTCGCTCAGGAGGAATACATCTCTGACGACAAGCCCA
The DNA here is from genome assembly GCA_014899095.1 of Fusarium buxicola. Classification (NCBI taxonomy): domain Eukaryota; kingdom Fungi; phylum Ascomycota; class Sordariomycetes; order Hypocreales; family Nectriaceae; genus Fusarium; species Fusarium buxicola. The sequence continues at coordinate 28,448 of JAAVUK010000079.1, read as the reverse complement.
GTCGATGTCACCTACAGATTCCTCCGATGCGATGCGCGCGGCGGGTATAATGTGGAGAGGGTCCAGGATGATTTAAGCTACAATTTAGGTCATAAACTCCCAGGCTGTCGACCAATCTCATGAACTAAATATACAAATGGAGGTACATAATGAGTACCCCGCGATGCGATAGTCGGCCCTGCTCAGTCTAGAGTTTAAACTCATCTCAATGTCAGCTCATGTCGTCTACAGATCCGTTGAGAGATTTCCCCATCCTTCGCAACTCGGCCGATTGATGAATGTCACTAAGGCCTGTGGGGCTGTCCCGAGGACGGCGAAGATGGTGTGCTGCAGACGTAATCGCAGGGCTATGCGTTATACAAGACCATGCTGTTGACCACATACTTAAGCTACAATACTGAACCTCAGAATTGAGTCTTCGTCGACCCTATCAGTATTCTTTAATACATCTCTTTATTCGAAGTCTGCCTCTCATCGTCTCATATTGCACGCCACAACAGTCTCCTATGCCTTATATTTCCTATCTCCTCGGCGCCGTCCTCTCTACGGCAGCCGTCCATGCCGTCTCTTTGAACGATATTTGCTCCAAGAGCTACGCGAACTCGGCCCTTCCAACCGAAAACTTAATCCCCGGTATCAGCATAGACCTCGGTTCGATACAAACGACTTTGGTTTCCAATGCCAGCTTCCAGTCCGAGTGGTACCCCTCCGCCAGCGCCAACTACTGCAACCTCACATTCGCCTATTCACACGAGGGTATCGTCGACGACGTTGTGCACGTCTCGTACTGGCTCCCAGCTCCAGACAAGTTCAAGAATCGCTATGTCTCCACTGGCGGGGGCGGACTTGCCATCAACTCGGGGAGCCAGTTTATCCCCTCTGGACTAATAGTCGGGGCCGTCTCCGGAATTACTGACGGAGGATTTGGATCTTTTGACACTCAGTGGGATGAGGTGTTCCTCTTGGCCAACGGCACCATCAACTGGCAAGCTGTTTACATGTTTGGCTACCAGGCCCATCACGAGCTTGCCTTACTCGGTAAAGAGATGGCAAGGAATCTGTACAACGTGCCTTGGAGCTCCAAAGTGTACTCTTATTATCAAGGCTGCTCTGAAGGCGGTCGTGAGGGCTGGAGTCAAGTGCAGCGTTTCGCTGACCAGTTTGACGGCGCTGCCATTGGCGCCCCGGCTTTTCGCTACGGTCAGCAACAAGCGAACCACTTGTTCAGCAATGTCGTCGAGCAGACCTTGGACTACTTTCCTCCCTCGTGCGAGCTGGATAAAATACTGAACTTGACTATCGCCGCCTGCGATGGTCTCGACGGGAGGACCGATGGTATTGTGTCGCGATCGGATCTGTGCAAGCTACGCTTCGATCTCAACAGCACAATCGGAACCCCATATTCTTGTGACGCCTCTAGCACCAAGAGCCCAGGAGGACCAAGAGCGTTGCAGGCTCGACAGTTCCCTCAGCCAGATACTCCAGCTCAGAACGGAACCATCACGGCAAAAGGTGTCACGGTGGCCCAACAATTCCTTGACGGCCTCCATGACTCCGATGGACGCCGAGTCTAGATCAACTACCAGCCCGGTGCGAGTTTCTCCGACGCCGCCACCTCCTACAACGAAGCGACTGATTCCTGGAACTTGAGCATCAGCTCCCTTGGTGGAGAGTGGGTTGAGCGTTACCTCCGACTCCAGAACTCCAGCACCCTCCCTAACCTCGATAACGTAACCTACGACACGCTCAAGGAATGGATGGTCTACGGCATGAACAAATACGCCGACTCGCTTCAAACGACCTATCCTGACCTCAGCGACTTCGAGTCTGCTGGCGGCAAGGCCATCCACGTGCACGGGGAGCAAGATGACTCCATTCCAACCGGTTCATCGGTGCACTACTACGACTCCGTCCGGGGTACCATGTTCCCTCACTTGAGCTACAACGAGAGTGTTGCCGCCCTCGACGACTTCTATCGACTGTACCTTGTTCCTGGTGCAGCGCACTGCGGGAGTAACTCTAATCAGCCAGGTGGTGGTTGGCCTCAGACGACTTTGCAGACTGTTATCAAATGGGTTGAGGATGGAGTTGCTCCAGAGACTCTCGATGGGACTGGTGACATCGACACTATCTGTCGCTGGCCTCTTCGTCCTTTGTGGTCTGGAAATGGCACTTCGATGGATTGTGTCTATGATCAAGATTCCATTGATACCTGGACTTACAATTTTGATGCTTATAACGTGCCTCTCTACTAATGGAGCCCTAGCTCTACAGTCTGGTCTCAATATAGACCTCTGCACTATATATCTTGTTTCCTTATGCTGTCTCGCTTGCCTGTGATCTGTCTGCGTCACCATGCCGAAGTCTTTTAGGGTTAGGGTTGCAGTTTTGATGCACAGAAGTAGCTCAACTTATTGAGGTGCTTCTCGGAAATGTCTGGCCATTTGTAACGACTTGCTAGACATGCAGCTTCAAAGCAGGACAAAGCCAAGGACCGACCCTATCACATTCTTTCCAATTATCCGCGTCCGTTTCCATGGCCACCTTTGACACCTACCTCCATTACTTGTTTTACCATTACAGTATCCTCAATATCGTTCAGCTCTGATTCTTCTTTAAGCAACGTTCGGTTCACGTCTTGCGCACACCAATCGAATGAGAACTTTGCTCCATGCAATATTGCTTGGCCCATTCCTGGCAGCGGAAAACCCTCAGTCAAGACCGACATCTTCTAGTGTGTTAATATCCCCTCACTGGCCCGTCTAGATCTCCCGTGTCTTTTGTCTTGTCCTGGATTCGGCGCGATATCTTCAAGAGGGATGTTTTTCAATCTACTGATCAGCCCACGTTTGCCAGCAGCTTCAGCCGGCCTTGGTAACGAGGTATTAGAGCCGGTTGAAGAAGTTTCCGAGGCTGAGTCAGATAGGTGAGGCTGGATCTGAGTCCTGTTGAACGGAGGTAGCCCCATACCGGTCGAGGCTCGCTGATCCGAACCGGCCTGGTCCTCCAAGGCTGCTTCATTTGAAGTGGACTTTGGTATCACCTGCACATCTGGTAGGTACCAAGACATCCAAGCAGACCCAAGCATCAAAGGTATCAATACAAGTAGCCTTATGCTGAGGGCGTTCTCTTGGCTCTTTGTTTTGGCGATGATGGCGCGGATCATGACGGCGCCGACCTTTCCAGATGCCGCAGCGATGCCATTGAACGTGCCTCGGTAGGTGGTCGGGAAAATCTCCGCCGCAAGGACGAAAATGAGCGTGTTCGGGCCCAAGTTGAAGATGAATTGAAGCATCGCGTAACATATAATTGGCGCCAGGTGCGGCTCGTCTGCCTTGGATGTAATAAGTGTCCCGCCAGTGATTGCAAGAAGGAGGCTAATGATGAGGAAAGTCGTGATGAGGATGAACTTTCGCCGGAAGAAGTCAATGATGAGAATAGACCCAAGACTGCCCAGTATGGAGGCTATCGAGACTATCACGATCGACCTCATGGCGTTCTGTTCGATCATATTCGAAATCGTGTTATTATCATCCCAAAAGTCCTTGTTCCACCTCTCATCACAAGTGCCGTTGCTCGTTCCAGTAGGCCGTGTAAAGTTATGGAGTACAGTCCCGGAGCAATCCCCAGAACTGTTAGGGTCTGGAACATGAAGCAAAGTGGCCAGAGCACTACTCAGCTCCATTGTCAACCCGTACCAGGGAATATCCATGATGGCCCAAAGAAGAGACATGATGAGCAGGGGTTTCCATCCTTGTTTCGGCCCCGTCAAGTATGTTCGAGCTGCTTTGTACCAGGTGTACCAATGCTCGTCTTGGTCATCTCGCTCTTGTTCTCGCTCTTGTAATGAAGTAGTGGTGTTGGAGTTCGTCTCTTCAATGTTTTTGTTGCGGCCATAGAGCTTCATGGCGTTCAACACACCCTTACGCGAATCCTTCATGATGCCTGCATAGAATCTCGGTGTTTCGGGGATTGTCAAGCGAAGTAGTATGGCGATTGCGGCGGGAATGAGGGCAATGCCGACTGTCCATCGCCAGACTTGGTCAATTACCAGTCGAGTCTTGTCGTCACCATCCTGCAGGTCCCAATTCTCACTATTCCGACTCGTAACCCGCAGGGCGCCGAGACTGACGGCGAATGACAAGAGACGTCCCACTGACTGCATGGAGAAGACCGCTGAGAGCATTATTCCCCTGGACTCAGTTGATGCCCATTCCGCGCAGATTATAGATGACAGGGGATACTAAAAGGATGGTTATTACCATGTCACTACCTTAGTTTGTATTGCTCCCCAGTACTCACCTCGGCACCGATTCCAAACCCGAGCAAGAAGCGCCACCAGGATATCCAAGAATAGATATCCATAGATCCACGGGGCCCCTTGGCGGTCTGTATCATTAGGCCCTCGGATGTTTGCACCATCCCCATGGTCGCAACGATCAGAACAGCGAGCTCTGCCCCATACCACTTCTTCCGCCCTGATCGGTCTGCCATATGCCCCATTATCAGCATCCCCAGGATAGTGCCGATGAGGGTCAGCTCATCAATAACCAGGCCGGGATCGTTTCCCAGCCTTCCCTTGGGCGGGTATACGTAAAAAAGAGCAATGGAAAGGATGTCCATGGCAAAAAGGCTGTAAGAAGAGGCGAGAAATCCTGAGGCGGCCACAAAGAAGACTCTAACCTTGAAACCGCCATCGTTGACGATCTTGGTGATTTGTTTTTCTCGCTCACGGGTGTTCTAGATGGTGTTTAGAAGCTGTCCATCAAGTCTCGAATAACCGTGGGGGACCCTACAAAATCAATCTTCAAATAGCTCACTTCCTCGTTGTAGTCCACCCAGAAGCGAAATCGCCATCTGGTTTTCTTCTCAGCCACGCACTCGTTCGGAGTAAGATGGGTAGCCATGGTGAATTTGCGCTGCACAGAAACATCTGGGAGAGCAGGCTCTGCCTGATAAGAAGGAGTTGGTTTGTTCAGCCCATATAGGCTATAGCCGAGTTACTACACAGCCGGCTTTTTTCAGCCGCAATCAGTCCAGAGCCTGATTAGATACCTAGACTAGGTTGTTAGCCCAGCCGTGCAGTATGCCCTGCGGGGCTTTTCTGCATCGAATCATACAACTGCATCTGCCCCCGTGATGTGCGCGATGGATTTCATTTGTATAAAGTACATACATACCCTTGCAGCCGCCGTGGTCAAGTGGTAGTCTCGAGGCGTACTATCGATTATGCTGCAGATACTTCGGAGAGCAGCCTGATTTCCCACGGGGAGGGAGCCCATTAAGTTACGCCCTGCGGTTCCCTAAGCCAAACTTTCCCATCGTGAGGACCCACGTCCATTTCGCGGCATGTTCGCGCTGCGTTGCGAAACATGGATCCTGGAACCTACTTGGGGATCATCTCCCTTGCGTTCCAAGTTGTCAAACTAGCCGACTCCCTCATCAACACGTTTGATCGAATTCAAAATGCCCCCCAAGAAATACGTGACTTTCGTCAAGCCGTCAAGCGTCTGCAGCGGCATTTCGAGCCCCTCAAAGCCGGCCAGCCTCCTGCAGCAGACCGTCTTCATGACGATGACGTCCAAGAAATTGAGGACACCCTGAAGCTATGCAGAGTGCTTCTCCAAGAACAAGTAGAAGGACAGGAGAAAAACGGGTTAAGCAGCGTGCTCCGAGGGGTTTGGACCATTCGCAACAGCCACAAACTTGTCAAATACAAAGAACGCATCGATACACACTACACCCAGATTCTGGTACCATTTTGGGTACGAGCATTAAGGCAAGTTATCCAGAAGATAGCCAACAAGTAATATATGGCTGATTAGAACTTCCATCAACCAGTGATAGGAACACATCTAGTGATCCCCCACCGCAAGAAGAGCATCATGATCCAACGTTGGAGACGGAACCAGACACTGCTAGTCTACTAGTCTCGGCGCAACAGGTGCAAAATATTTCCGAAAAGCTTGAGAAACTCAAATTTGCCGAAAACAAGGGAGATATCGAGGAAAGACTCCGCAGCATCGACCACGAACTGCGAAAATGTTGGGTTGAACAAGGTCTTCTGGATGAGGAGGAGCCTACCGAAAATCCAATCCCAAGACCACGTATGGATACCCTCCTTTCAGTCGACTAGACTTTGGCCCTAGAAAGGAAGTCATAAACACAACTGACACTGGAACAACAGGTCGGTCGAGCTTGGGATTCGAACAGGCGCCAACCACCCTGTACGTCACTAAACAGTCACAGTACATATACAATAGCCTAGTTCTCGAGTACTAATCACATCTTAGACGTCTAGAGCATGCACCCGAGCAGCATCGAAAACTGAGGCTTGAAAAACTTCATATCATGGCCCGAGATGATGAATCTCGTATTTTACAATATCAGAATCATGACGCGACAATACACGTCACTCATATAGGTACTGCAACCCATCCTTCTTATCGTATCAGATTCATTACTTACCCTTGCCAGTGCCTTATGGATCTATACCCTGGATAAAGAGAAAGTCGCCGAAGCTTGTTTCCTTCCTTAAAGATCATCTGATTACCGTCGTGGACAGTGAGGGATACCATCTTTACCGGCTTGATCCAAAGTACCAATTCGACGACCGAGAGGCCTGTGAAAAATTCCAATCCACACTCCGAGAAAGAGACCTTTTTGGATCCTTTGAGGCTGTGGAGATCAGATTAGGCAGTCAAGTCGTTGCTCGAAGGCAAATGATACGGTTTTGGCACAGGTCCGGGCACAGCAGGGCTACGGTCAACACCATGACCTTTTACAGATCATCAAGTGGCGTCCCGAAAGGTCACGAGGAAGTTGACGTAACAAAGTACGCGCCCACCGCCGCTATCTCCAGGTCTCGATGGCGCGAAAAATTGGGCAGTTCACCACAATTTATCCCAGTTAACATATCTCCCTTGAACCGAGATACTAGAAGCTTGCGTATCAAGTTTGAGACAAACGAAGGTTACTACGACTTTTCGCTGTTCAGTTTGCCGTATCTGACCCTTTCTCAGAAGCGACAAGTTTCAAGGAGCGATTCGAAGACATTCAGAACGGGAACTATCATCGCACCCCATCGTTGCGAGCTGGATCTACAGTGACACAATCCACTCCAGCGCCTACGCCATCATTAATAACGCCTAGTTCCTCAACCCAACCAAGCTTTTTTCAGGAATTGGAATCTGCTGAAGGATCTAACTACAGGATTTCTATATTTGATCCGACCAAACCCCAATCTAAGAGTTTATAGGTGTATAGATCTTGTTGTAATGTTGCCTATCCAAGCTTGAAGTGTTGTCACCTTGAGAATAACTTGAGACCAAATGGATCGACAAGGGGAAATTGAGTAAGCCTCGGCAAAATTAGCGAGGGATTTTCTTCTGGCTGAATTCTATGTCGTTCTCTAGGCGTGCAAGACTCGGCTCGAAATCAAAAGTAGATGCTACATAATTTTGAAAGGACGTTACTACTGGGTAACCATGCCTCATAGGTTGGCTCCTGTACCTCGCCCACACACACAACTGGAAAACGCCCAACGGTTTTGCATTAGCGAGCTGCAAGCACTCGAGAACCTATCAAGCTCCTTTGCGTGGCAAGGCGTGCATTTTGTTCTCAGTACATTGTGCTCAACCCCGTGAGCTACCCCCCTGCAGGGCTGTACGCCCATGGTGGCGGAGTTAGGCAGATGACAAGGCAACCGCCAGCTGACATGTGCTATCACAAATGAGTAAACAGATTATAATTAGATGAGGTTGAATCGGTACTGTGTAGACTCAAGGCCCGGGCGTTGATGGAGGATAAGCAGTGGTGCCCGCCCAAAGCTGAAAACGCTAGAATTGGAGCTGGCAGGCTCACGTTGAGGCCCGCATGCAGCTTTTCCTACCTTTTTCTGCCTACATGGTCCAGATCTATGTTAAGGGCCAATTGACTTGTTATGGCGGTTGAGCTTCTTTTGTCAATCTGGCAGCCTGGTCGCGGCAAAGCCCCCCGTTGACACAAAGAAGGCGGTGCAAGTCGGATGATCGGAAATAACATGGGAACATGTCTCTTGTTGAGTTTGAAAGAGAGTCTTGTTGGATCCAGTCTTGGCTCCGGGAACTACAGTCATTGACGGTGGTATCTAAGATGATATCAAAACGAATCACGACTGAAACTCGCTGGCAACTCAGGCGACAAGCAGATAAGAAGAGCCAGCCAGCCCAGCACGATGCTTATCTGTCGCTTCATCCTTCCAAACTGGGACTAGCCTGTGTCCCTAGCCTTATCGACCACTCTATCCGACGTATGTACGTCCACATCCGACGCCCGTCAGCCCGTTTTGCCTCTTTCCCCGCCCTTTCTTTGCCTCCCCAGAAAGTAACATGAAGAAAATGTTTCATCACAGCCAATTCTTCTCGGCTAAACCACTATTACTTCGATGAGTGATGCCTCCGCAGCGTCGATCATGGGTTGGGTGCGCTCGATGCAAGCGATTCAAGAAGAAGTGCAGTGAAGAACGGCCGTCGTGTGAGCGTTGCCAAAGTGCTGGGGCATCGTGCGAATATGGGGTTACTCTTCGATGGGGAGGGAGACCTTTTAGTCGCTCTTCCTTTGGTGATTGTCTGTCTCAGAATGAGGGCAATGTGCAAAGATTAGGTATTCTACGTTGCCTCAGCCATCCTACATCAGCTAACATGTTCTGCTTCTTTAGATATAAACAAGAATAATTTCATCTATGTCACACAATCTACGCCTCAGGCTGGCCCATCCGCAACCTCTGCTCTCTCAGTCCAAAGTCCAAAGAAATCAGAATACACGGAAGCTCCTCCATCTGACTACTCAGAACCATCCCAGCTTATTCTTAGCCGGCGACAAGTGTCGATGGCCTTATCTCCTTCCGTGGGCTACTTTGATCACCTATCTCCCTTGCACAAATCAGGCCTCCAATACTTCACCGAGAGGACAATCAGAGCCCTTGCTCCACACCCTCAAGTCTTTGATGAGTTGTGCGAGCTGATCCTGCCCATGGCTGTCTTCAATGAGCCCTTGCTGCAGGGCATCATCGCTCTCGCAGCCACCCATCGGTTAGCCAGCTGCAAAACTAGCGAAGAGCAGGTCGCCCAGGGGCTCATCATAGCCGGCTTCCAATCTCTCAGCTCCAGGTCGCTTTGTCAGAAGCTCTCCGAGTGCGATGAGGACCAGCAACTTATCCCGTTACTAGCGGCGGCAAGGGCCTTGTTCGTCTGTGAAGTCTTTGCCAGTGAACCGAGCGCGGACCGCTGGAGTATTCACTTCCGGGGCGCACGTGGGCTCATATCTCGAATTCAAGACAAGGGCCTTTCACGGAATCCGACGGATGAGTTGCGCTTTCTGCTGCGCTGGTTTGACATGACCGAGTCACTGGTTTGTCACGCCGTGGGCGACCTCGCGCCGCAACAAACGACCATCCCTTCACCCTCAACGCTACAATCCGATGGGGAGCCTGTGTATATCGACATGTATCTTGCACGCACAAGGGACCTGCTGGGCGTTTTCAAGGAGATTGCCCGGCTGTATTGGGCGCACGGTCATGGTGTGGCATCGGGAGCCCCAGACGCTGCCTCTCCGAGCGGACAGGACGATGCCGAGGTGTGCTGGCTCCTGGGTTACTTGCAAGGCATCATCGATCGAGACGAGGCAAATCCTCCCCCTGTCCTCTCGATAAGGAGTCGAGTGTTCTCACCGGTAGAAGTAGACGAGTATCGGTTGTCAAATCAAGTCTGGCAGCTCACGGCTCTACTTCTGATTCACCGTCGATTGCGCCGCGAGCCGAGGTCATCTGTCTTGGTTCAGGATCTGGTCCAGCGCATCATCGAGTCCGCCGAACAAATGACTCTACGAGATGGACTTACGCCAGTCACACTGCTCACTCCTCCTCTATTCTTTGCGGGCTGCGATGCCCTTGGTTCTGACAGGGAAGGGATAAAGTGCCTGCTACAAGGCGTTTCTACTTCTCTTGGGCTTTTGAATACTCAGAGGGCTCTCGAGATCCTCGAAGACTATTGGGCTATTGACACTGGCAATGACGATGCACTTGCTGATCAGTTATGGCCGAAAATCAGCGAGTTCTTGCCATATTGAACGAAGGAGTTGAGGCACTTTGTAATACCATTGTTTACTACAACTGTTCGTTATTTGTCATGAGAGTTTGGGAAGGGGTTTGCGGCGCATAAGGTTTATTATCTGGGAAGGTTGGAATTATCTTGGGCCAGGAGTGTACTTGACACATTTCGTCATGTAATTTACATATTATCAGGGTTCAGACTGCACATTGACCCTACTCAATCCAAGTGCCTGCATACACTGGCAGTCTGTGATAAATACGACTTACGGACTGGTGTGCGAGCCTGAAAGCATGTCGTGGGAGCGCCCTATGGTGATAGAGCCGGTCTCTGTTAACGGCAAAGCAAGAGGTGTGGGCTTGCTGATCGACTGCTGGTCGATATAGCACGACGAACTCAACGCTAGATGGTGTTTGCTCAAGCCGAAGATGCCCATATGTCGCATATGGAAGAGGGGCGGGAAGCACTTGATTTATCCCGATCCATGCAAACTCCAAAATACAAAGAAAAATACTCCATTATGGATATATGTACTCTATGCCAGGCATACGCACCGCCGGTGCTATCTCTGATCAGACCCAATAGAACTCCGGCAGTTACAAAACCCATGCCTCTCCGCTCGTAGGTCACTTCCTCATGGCAAAAATACTCAAGAATATGCTCCAACCGAATCCCACACACACAGCAACCAGAACCCTTGACCGCACCGGAACCCATAAGAAGTTGCAGATAGCCACCAGCGGCCAGATATGCCAGCCCGCCTTGATAAGTGGAAAGATCCTCTCGCGGATTACTTGGAGAACAAGGTAAGGGTGTGGCACGCGGGCGATGTTGGTGGTGATGAGAAAGACGCTGCCGCTGATGACCAAGCCGAAGGTTTGGTCGAGCACCAGCTTGGCCAAGACATTGCGCCATATTATATCGGGGCTAATGCTGAACCATCTCGTCGCCTTTCCTCCTGAGTCGTCGTCTTTCTTCTTCTCCAACTGGGTTGCGTCGCCCTGAATTTGAGGCAAGACTTCGTTGACCTTGTGGACATTGCCGGTGGGGAACCAGTCCTCGAGGATGAATTGGATGACATTGCCGATCTGAGACCCGACAATGCCATAGATGGCAAACTCGAGAACCTGCTGCCAGTCGAAGGTGGATTTCTCTGGCTTTTTCCAGTGGGTGATGCCCTGGACGACCAGGTTGGCCGACACCTTTATCGCCATGGCCTGGAGGGCGAGGCGCAGATTGAGGGCGCGACGCATTGTGACGGGGAGCCACTTATAGATGACTTATGTCAGACTCATGGAGTGTCAGACACATGGAGTGTTAGGAGGGCCTGATATGATTGAGCGGCAGCTGCGTAGGGAGAGGCTGTAATTAGGCTGATGATGTCGTTTGCATGCAGAGTTGAAGGCAGAATAATTAGAGACAGGCTGGCTTGTGGCAGGGGAGAGAGAGAGCATGGACGGACGAATGAGAACAGCTGTCCCTTGGTTTTATGGGGCTGCAATTCTAGAGGTGGGCCTCTCCTCTCTTAGCTTGACTTGCTCATCGGCGTTAGCTTGGGCTCCTCTACCGGTACTGTACTGTCGCTTAATTCAATTAATCAATCATTGATTAACCGCGTTTCAGCGCTTGCGTGTCAATGTTTGTCGCGTCCGAGTTTCGGTTTCAGCGTTGGAGATGCCCCACTTGCGTTTGTCTCATTGCAGAAACGGGTACAACCCTCAACGGATACATACATGGTCTATTCATTTCTCCAGAGACTAGACTGATTCAGCAAATAAAAAGAGATTGGAAGGGCAAGGCAGAACAGACATTGACACAGCAAAGGCAGAAGAACAAAAAAGAAAGTGTGTGGATAACAGTGGATTTAAACCACCTAATCTGGACAAACAGGGAATCGAACCCTGGACCACTCCCAGAGGCGAGGATCTGCAGATAGAAACTTGCTAAGGAAGTATTATACCACTAAACCATTCGCCCGGATGGATGCCGCAGAATCTCATAAACAAACAAAACAAGGGATTTCTGCTCATGCCCGACGTCAAGTATTTCGAACGACTACCTACACAAATGCGCCTCAAGCTACAGCGACATCCATAGTGCCAGAATACCTCCCACAGCCATGGTGACCAAGCTGGGCGTCCTTATAATGCTTGATGCACTGTCTGTCTCCGAGGGGCTTGATTCAGAGCTGGTTTGATCTGCCTGATCGTCGTTGTCGTCGTTGCTGGTAGCTGATGGTGTAGAGCTGTCACCAATCGACGATGGCTCAACATCCTCACCGGTTTTCAAATACCTGGAGCTTGCGCTCTCAACCAGGTATTTGTAGTTACTTGCTGTGACTGGGATAGTGGTGGCACAACTCAAGGATGTTGTCTCTGAAGCCGTCGTTTGAGGACCACTGCATAGCGGCCACCCCTCGCAAGTGCTGAGACTCAGGGTTCCACCGACGCAGCAGTAGCTCTCGGTCTTTTCGGCCACAAGTACGCCTGGACACGTCGTCGTAACATCAAAAACTTCATCACTGCCACCGTAAGTCCAGGTCTCGCCGAGAATGGTGGCTGCGACTGCAGCCGTCGTTCGGCCAGTAAGAGAGAGCGCCAGAGCGGAAAGGAGGGAAGAAGCGGAAGAAGGCATGGTGAATTGTTTTCGGGCCACTTTGACCTGAATCATGTCGATTTGAGGAGAAGAAGTTGGTCGTTGAATGAAGGCGTCTTCATGTGTTGATAGGAGCTGGATGCCGGTGGCAATTCATCTCCATGGCTAGGTAATGACCCTCTCGTGACGTAGCGACAGGCCGATGTACATCGGAGTCGGTCTACGGAGCCTAGTGAGTGTCCCGCAGTTCAGCCACTGTTCTTAGAAAGCTTATAGTTCCCGTTAGTACTGCCCTAGGCTAACTCTGCTGGCGGAGCGAAGTGATGAACGGGGAGTTTCTGTATAACAAAAGGACTGTAAATTGAATCGTCTAAAACATTGCTTCTCGTGCCTTATACAGTCTAGAAAGATTCTAAGCTTTCTATAATCATCACCATTTTGTTCAGGAACGAGCCAGAAAGAATGGACTTACTAGAGAAGACCGCTGAAGTTGAAGCCGACGGGACAGCCTCTAACCATATCGGGCAATTCATATATGAACCCCTGCTCTTGATCTCATGTAGTCGGCCTGGAGTGATAGATAAGTAAGTTTCAATCTAACCAAGTGCATCCGTAGCGCCAGATTAGTATCCTTACGGGGTATTTCAGGACCTAGCCCCCGTCTGTGGCAGCAGCCGAGAGGCCTCATCGTTGTTGAACAAGGCTTCATCCTCAGCTCTCAGTTCTCAACTCATTCCGGGTCGGATTTGCAGCCCGTCATCTATCAACGAGAAGCAGCGAAAGCTGTCCGTACATGGTTCGCCACGGGAGACGCATCAGACGATGCGGAACCTGTACCGAACGCAAGGTCAAATGCGGTGAGTTTGGTGACCTGGTGATTTACTTTGATCCGCTGCTAATTGGCCATGACTAGACGAACAACAGCCTCACTGTCAACGCTGTAAGAACGCGGGACTCGCATGTGCGGGCTACCATAGCCAATTGAAGTATGTGAACGAGAACACACGCTTTTCACAAGATATCGGCGGCAGCAAGAAGGCTTCTGAGCATTCTACACCTGGCCACCTACCAGACAGTCTTGTTACCAGCAAGGTCCCTGTCAAATATGCCAAGACTCCTGAGCTACAAATACGGAACCTGCTACCACACAAAGATACTTCCTTCCTTCCATATACCTTGGCCAAGCTCTCACCCGTGGCTTCTCGCATCGACGCTACCGTGCCGGCGGTTGTCCTACCAAAACTACTAGCAAGCCATGAGTCAAAGCTACATCAGCTATGCGCTCAGGCTTTGGTAACGACATACTTTGGGAGGACGATGCGAGATAGTCAAACTTGTGTTCAAGGACTTCGCCTCTACTCGCAGGCATTGGCGCAGTTGCGCAGTAGCATTGCCAATTCCAACACTGAACTGGGCACTATCGCGGGCGTTTTGTGTCTGTGCGTGCATGAGAACATCATATTCTCACATCCAACAGCATGGCTCATGCATTATGAAGGTATTGCCAGATTGGTACGTCTCCTTGCACTCGCTTGCAATTCTATCACTAAAACTCCATCAAGGTGCAATCCCGAGGTCCAGGGGGATGGCAAACTCCCCAAGAAAGACAAGTATTGCGACTCGCCCGTTACTTTGCCGTAAGTAGGCATTCTCAGTCCGGGATCACCTTGAGTGGGAAGAGTAACCTCGACCAAGATTCTCTCTGCGGGACACCAACGACGCCATTGCTTCCTTGACCAACCACAATGGGAGAGCACGCAATTCATGCCTGAAGGCGAGGCTCCCGAAAGGATTGATCTTCTTTACGACATTTTTGCTCAGGCTCCAGGAATCGTCCAAGACTACGATGACCTCCTCTCCCGCACCCAAGCATCACGGTACGCCACCGAGTTCCTTCGCCGACGTGCTGAATCTGTTGTTCACAGATTACACGATTGGCTTCGTGATATCCAATGGAAATGCTCTCTAGACCCAGATCTTGAGAGCGGCAGCATTCCTCCACCCAACGATCCTATGGATTGTGTTGCACTCGCCCTTTGCTACGCCGTGCTTCTATGTCTTGCGCAGCCGTGCGAGTATTTGGGTGTTGCACTTATTCCAGACAACTCAGGCCAGTCTCACGAAGCAACCGCCGCAGATAATGCCTCTGTCAACCAATTTTTGGCATTGGAAATAGGCCGTTTCGCAAGTTCGGCTCTCCACGGCGACGACTCAGCGAGCCTGGTGCTGTTTTTAGTATACCCACTTCAAATCGCCTGGTTCCTCCTCCATCAAAGTACATCTGGGGTCAGTCATGTGAAAGAAGTCATGGATTCTGTTATTGCTGATAGTCATGGGTTTGAAATGGGCAGGTCGCGAGAAGTATGGGAGGATTCGAATGTGAGTCAAGGTAAACATGGGTTTCTGTTCAGAGATTGAGAATTTTGCCCTTGATTCCTCACTAGAACTTTACTTTATATGTGAAATCTAACGAATGAGGAGCCCGCGTACCTTAGAAATAAAATATCAGGCATTGGCATCAGCGTTTGGCAGTCAATTTCGTCATTGATTAGTACGCCCTGGAGGAACATGTATTATGACGACCGAGAAATTCGAAACTGACCCCTGCTCTACAATCATAGATTGGGCCACTCACGGTCAAAGACCTTAACACCTGCTTACCTGCCAACCCACTGTGGCTGCATGTGTTCCAATAGATGAGCCTTGATCAGCTCGAAAGGACTCCACAGGTGCTACCACAGCCTGCTGAGTCGATACGGTACTCCGTACCCTTAGTCCGTAGTCCGTACAGGGCTGAGCATAACTCGCCTTGCTCTCGGTTACGCTTACTGCACATTCAACAAGTGGCACTTATTGGGTATGAGCCAATAAATCATCAAGCATTTCAGCCCTGCGGGGATAGGTACAGTATATAGAGCCCAATAAAGCCCTTCCCCGCCCCAAATCTGACTTTAGCTTTAGCTACTCAAACTGTACCGTCAACTGATCACGCGACGGGCCGGACTCGAAGAGCTTGGCCGTCAAAATGTCGGCAGGCAGACCACTAAAGCGCCTAGTGGTGCTGGTCGATGGGTGCGAGCTTGGCGAGAACGAGAGTGAATCACACCACTTTGTCAAGGTCCATATCGTTCATTGCTGACATATGTTGCAGAGGAACCAAACCCGTCAAACATCCAAAGGCTCAAGCAGTTGATTCGTGAGGGCGTTTGCCATTCTGGGGGACGGTCTATCACGCAGATACCCAAGTACTACGTTGCTGTCAGCAGCGCCCCCAAGTTGAGCGACAGATGGCGGTCCAAAGGTGCGAGCAGCGATGATATCCCCAACCTCATCAAAACCATCGTAAAGGACGTCTGCTCCACGCTCGAGCGGCCAGAAGACGAGCTTTGGTTGTATGGATCCGGCCATGGCGCCTTTGTTGCTCGCGCAGTCGCCGGAATCGTGCAGCGTCTGGGCTTGCCAAGGACGCAGGCATTCGACGAAATATTCGACACGACACTTGCTCTCATCAAAGCTCAGCTTGAGGACGACTTCACGCGTGGTCCTGAGCTCCAACAGAGAATCAGCTACCAGGCTGATGGGCCTCCTCGGATGCCCTTCGTCGGCTTGTTTGACACCGTAACCCTCACCTCAAAGACATCCTACGACATATCTTTTGGTTCTTCCATCGAGGCTCTCCGCCACGCGCTGGCGATGAACGAAAACCGCTCCAGCAAAGCACCAGAGGTTTTCAAAATCCCCGACGATGCTGATATGTCGAGGCGATCGCTCCTCCAGGCTTGGTTCCTGGGCACACATGAAGATATGTGTGGCGGCACAGCTCAGGATGGGCTTTCACTGTATCCACTTCAATGGATCGTCCTGGAGAGCTTGCACTCTGGACTGAACGTGGTCACATCAACAGCTGCCGAAAATCCGCTGTCTCTTGTGTTTCCCCAGTATGCTGGTAATCTGCCGAGCTTGGATGGGTCGGAAGAGATTGAGTGGCGTCTCCAGTATTTAAACGGCATCCGAGTCAGCATGTTTGATCTTCAGAGCTCCCATGCGAAGAGATCAAAGACAGGAACCGACATTCACAGCTTGAAGCTCAATTCGGACCGCTACAAGCGTAGTGCAACACGCAAAGTCTTTGGAGCCGATGGTGACCTAAATGGATGGTGCGAGAATGGTATAGTCCTCCTCTTGAGCTTTTGCGACTCTGCTGATACTTCACAGGCCCTTACGGTACAATGATTCATCCCTCACTGTTCTGCGTTCTCGATCGATACCCTCGCTTTCTTGACCTTCCCAATCTCAAACTACTCAAAACACCGATTTCCAACTTTCAGGACACGCACTTGGTTAACGACGACGACTCGCTCGCTCCTTGGCTTCGGGGCATGCAGCTGCAGGCAAGCGGGGTGAAGGCATTCCGAATCTTGGTCTGTGGCAAGACTGGAGTGGGCAAGTCGACTTTGATCAACAAGGTCTTTGGTGTTGAAATGACCGACGAGTCCCTATCATATGACCAAGGTGTTCACGACATCAACGTAGCGTTCGAGTCTCCAAAACATCCGGGCTTACTCATTCATGACTCTAGAGGCTGGCAAGCAGGCAGCGATACTGAACTCGAGTTGATCGCAAAGTTTCTTAGACATAGAGCCTTCCAGGAAGACCCTGCGGAAGCCCTCCACGTAATCTGGTGAGTCTTCTCTGGCTTACCAGAGGGAAAGCTTAAGCGGCTAACGCGAATCTGTAGGTTCTGCGTGGATTCCGATGTGTCTCGGATTGAGGAAGCGGACAAGCGAACTTTTGCTACCATCGCTCAATACTCGCATCAAGTCCCTGTCTTTGTAGTTGGGACGAAGAAGGATAAGCTCATGGGCTTACGCAAGATACAGCTCCTGGAGGAGCTCATGGAGACGACCAACGACTGGAAAGAGGCCAAGAAACTCGCTGAGGAAAAGGCCAATGCCATGGCAGAGGCGCAATTTGCCGAGCTCCGTAACCAACTGTCACAAATCGAACACTACAAAGCTGATGGCTTCTGCTGTCTTTACAAAGGCAAGCTAACGTTTGCGCTACGGACTACCTCAACGCAAGTCGCTAACATGTGCCAGATGACGATGCCGGCGTCAAGGACCTCCTCTCCCAAACCCTCGGGCTCATCGTCGACGAACGCGTACGTCTCTTTTGTGTTGCCGCTCAAGTCGTTGATGTTGAACAGAAGATCAACTCAGCGATTACAGAGTGCATGAGGCTGGGCACGCATGCGATCCGCACCGCCGCCGTTCCCCTGCCGTGTTCTGGTCTGATCGGAACGCCGACCGTATCACGTCTCATCTGCGAACACGTCCTGCAATGCTTCGGATTCCCCAAGACAACCCCAGCCGAGATCGAGAAGATCATGTCAGACGTTGTCATGGGCAACATGAAGAGCTTTATGAAGGTATCTCTTACGCAGTTCGCCGCCGTCGGTGCGTTTACCCTTGGTGCAGCAATACCGACGGGGGGCATTGGTGCAGTCGTTGGGCTCGCGGGATGTATGTTGAGTCTTCCGCCCACGGCGCGAATGCTTCTCAAGTGCTCCTGTGACATGATCCTGATCCTAGAGCGCTCTTTCCGATACGGTGGAAAGTATGTCTCAGTTAAGCAGATCGAAGACGCCGCCAAGTACTACTCAAAGACGACAATCACGACTGTCAACGGCGAGGAGAGGCGGTTGCAGCAGCAAGTCCACGACGAGATCGACCAACTCATTCCGCTGAAGAGCTTGAAGGTCGGCTTCAGGTTCAATAAGCTGCGGAACAATGTGGAGGAGACAATCTACAGCAACCGTTTCGGCAGCCCGCCGGATTATGCGTCTACGAGAAGCTCCTCCAGTATTGCACTTGGAGGTAAACAGAATGAGCCCGTGGAGCTATATGCAGGTCCTGTGATCGCCGAGCTACCGGGAGATACAGTGAACCCTGCTTTGCAGTCGGACCCAGACTCAGCCAAGGTTCTGGTAGTCGACAATGGCGCGGTGAAGCCTGCTGTCGAGCTAGACTCGACTGAAGTCGCTGCGCAAGGGGGTCTCGTTCCGATGAAAACAACTTCACAGGATGTTTCGAGTGAGATGGCGGAGCTTCATGTGCTGCCGCCTGAGCTCCAAGGCAACACTCTAGCTGGCAGTCCTCGAGAGGAGCTGGAGGCTACCCCTGTAGCAGCCAGGACCAGGTCTGACAGTTCGACTAGCTCCCGCTGGGCCAGCAGATTGTCATCGTGGAAGCTGGGCCCGAGAAACACAAAGACAAAGTGAAGTGATTCAGGGATTCGGCGGGTTTTCAGTGAGCAACGAAGATGCCAAGACGTACACGCTTTCAGGCGTTTTCTTCTTATTTCAACGGACACGCCTCATTTTGTCAGTTATAGCGTCTATACTTTGATGTTTAGAATCACTACTTTTGTACTATCAATTCTTACGTTCTTTAGTTGTTTTACCGCTATATAGCTAAGGCAAGTCTAATCGAGGTGGACCATCAGCCTTGGGGGCTATCTGTGCCCCCTCGCTCGAAAAACAGCCGACGCATCTGGCAGATTCTTGAGGAAATGATCCCTGATGATGTGGGTATGCGTTATGATCCAGATAACCCATACCATGAGCCACTACGCCCCGGTATTTTGTTTCGGGTTTCTTGGTGTCGAGGCCTGGAACTTAGATGGAGGATCATCTGGGAGCAAGTGGGATGTTGCTTGGGGAGGAACCCAAAGAGCCATTACTGAATACTACGGCCAGGTAATATCTGGCTTCCCACCGGGAAGCATCGCTCGGAAAGGCCAGCCTTGTTCCTGATGAATCGCACCAACAATCTTCCCTAGCCACTCAGTGGCCAGGACGGGGAAGACAAACTCATACCTTTCACTCATCGATATCTCTACAGCAGCGTCCCATGACTGTCGCCCACTCCGTGCATCGCCCATCGTTAGCTGCACGTGAGCCAGCGACAAATAGATGATAGCCGCTATCCATCTATGTCTCTCTTTGAATGTCGATAGCTGTTGCATCGTCTGTAGCGTAAACTGCCACAGCAGCAAGGCTTGGTCAAATTGAAGACGTTCGTGGGCGGTACGTGCGACGAGTATCAGCCTGCGCATGTGAAGTACCTGGTCGTTGATGTCGTCCAGTTCAGGCGGTTCAGCATCTGCTAGCTGTCGAAGGATAGACTCTACAGTGTCCATTCTTCCCAGTCCCATGTTCGCCTCAACCATTGCCATCGACAGCCGTCGGAAGGGGCGACCTTTCTTCTCAGCCATGCCCTCAAGCTCCGACTGGAGAAGCTGCAGCGCCTTTTCGTACTCATGGAGCTCGCAGTGTATTTCTGCAAGCCTGGTAACGATCAGAAGTCGAGTATTGAGACGGATAGGTCTCGTCGAATTCAACCAGAGATGCTGCTCCAAAGAAGCCTTTGCAGTTTGGAAGTCCCCTATTGAGTGGAAGAACTTTGCTGCCGTTCCCTGAAGTCTGCGAGTAACTTCTATCTCAAAGGTCGAGAGCGGACGAGTCCCCTGCCAACTGTACATATAGGCAGTAATGTCAGCATCGTAGCGGTGTATCTTATTTTCGACATGAGAGATATGAAGCCTTCCTCGCAGTGCATTATCGCAACGAGTGCTGATATTGTAGCCTTCCCTGAGGAATTCAGTTATCGTAGCGTCGGATTTGTCGAGCTTTCCGTCTATGCGATACATGATGCTCTCAAAAAGAGTGATGGAGGCGTGGAAATAAAAGGGCATCGACTTTTGTAGGAGAGACCTGGCTCGTTCGACGGCGACACGACGGATCGCAAAAAGATCTCTCTCGGAGAAGAATAGTAGGACTTCTATCACATGCGTCTTAAGAGACGCTGGTATTCGCTTCTGGTCTGTGGCTCGGTCTAGTAAGGCCCAAATAGCTTTCTTCATCTGAGGACGCCTGCAAGCCGTCAGTGACAAGTAGAAGTAACTCAGAGGAACTGGTCTCACCAATTGACTTTGCCCTCGTAGCAAGGAGGACAGCCAAAGCATATGAGTTTTAGTGCAATAGCTGCCCAATCTTCCTCTGTTTGAGCCGATAGCCCGCTAGAAAACGATGCGCTTGATTCGGGACGAATTGACCAAGTGAGCGTGCCATCTTCCAGAACGTGCTGGATGATCTCAGGGCGTTGGCCAACTTGGAAGAGGTATTCATCGTCCGGTAGAAAGTTTGTCAGCTCGGTAGAAAAGCCAAACTCAAGAGCGGCAGTGCTATGGATTTCACCGTCATCTTTCCAACGTCGCTGGGGAGTTTGTAAGCTTTTTAGTAACTCGAGAGGAACAGTAGAGCCTCCGAGAGAGCAAATAAGCAAGACGACTTGATCGGACGTTGGAAAGCAGTCCCCGTAGCTAAGTAGCAGATTGTAATATGAAAGCGGCAACGAAGGATCTGGAAGTTGTTTCTTTAGTCAATAGCCAGGGTGGAGGCCAGTGAGCGGGTTACTAACCGTTAAGTTGGCTTGAAATTAGGCGCTGCACGAAGCTATTGTATTCTGGAGCTTCGGAGCCAATCGAGCGAAGATGGCTAAAAATCTCGTCGTCGTCCATGTTGAGATATCTTTCGTATCTAGACCGAATGAGCACTTGGCTGTACACCTACGGGGGCAACTTACGTTGAAGAAGGCACTTCCAGCGGAAGCCAAAAGATCGACCCGATGCCCCCAAGTTTACGTGCTATTTTGATGTATTTGTTGCCCGCATATCGCAGTTCTGATGGTTTCTGTCCCTGAACGATGCTGGATATGTCAGACGAAACCCAGACTTGATCGTCTAGTTTCGACCTCAGCAAGATTGTGACACAGGCAAGTCGTCTACGCAACTCTCTGTGCCCATCATCGTCAGAAAACCTCCAGAACCCATCTACATCATCCTTGAACTTGTCGTAAACCTGATTCGTTCTTTCAATGTCGAGCGAGTGTACAGAGAGTATCTTCATTGTTCGTTGGTTGTTCGGTACCACCTGGTACCGAACTTCCCGGGTGAGCGGTTTCGACTTGGAGAGGACGGTTCGAACAGCTGCTAGATGCTTGTTTAGATCAGAAGCGAGGTTCGTAGCCTTATCGGGATCGAAATCAGCCGCCAGTTCGCGGATAGTACTGCACAGGCACATGATCTCGGGTGACGATGGGCGATAATCTTTTAGGAAAGATAATCTCCCTCTGTTTCTCTCACGGTGAGAGAAAATCATGCGTCAAACTCGATCCCCTGTCCAGTGGGGCCATTGCTCTCACGGTGAAAAAATGTGAAGCTCTGAGCCGTCTCCGATATCACGCCGACCGGACAAGCTAACCCAAGTCGTATCAATTCGCGGACCTCCAACCGGCTGGTTGGGATCTTGGCAGAGTGAGGGCTTATCTGATCCGCGAATTAAGGTAGTAGCTGAGGGTTGTCCATGGCAGTAGTTACCAAATGGTTCATATCATGTCCGCGCGAAGTGCATTCTCTAATAAGTTGCGACAATTGACGGTACTTTCGACGAGGCTTCGGGTCGCAGTAGAACCGTGTTCAAAGGGAATTCGGTTCCACGTTGCTCCCTCCTCCTATTCCCGTTGTAGGTGCTGGCGACGCGGTTCAATTCAGATGTTATGGGATACTTGATCTCATCCGGCTTCCAAAGGCGTCAGTAGATATCGATCCAGGTACTGTACTGTACCTCTTCACGGGCTTCATCCGTCGACCCCCGTTACGAGGTGGGACTGGAGCGTCTGATCCCAAGTGGACCTCGTTAGTCCTGATGGTGCGAAAACCTTGTCGTGATGTCCGAGCAGGCTCCACATAATGTTGATCTGATAAAGCCGCGACCGCCGGCCTTGATCAGATAATATTTCTTTCATTCACCAGCCTTCACCTCTTCGACTAACTTTCGTTGCACACTTGACAGGGTTCCCTTCTGCAAATGGATGCTTCGAAGGAACTCAAGTGCCCTGAGCATGGCTCGGCCAATGTCACAACCGTTGTGGACCGAGACGACAGCGCGTCCGAAGACGATGGCAAGAAGCCTGTGCCTTTGAACATGAAAATCCTCTCTGTTATTGTCGTCAGCATGATTGGTTTCGGAGGTCATTGGAGCAGCGGCGTTACGGGAGCCTTGAAAAGCACTCTGAAAAAGGCAAGTTGAACTGAACAACGCTAGAGCCTGGGTTCGTCTAACTGGTCTGGCTCTATTCTATAGAAGCTTCACATTACCAACACGCAATATGCTGTGCTCGACACTAGCGAGAACTTCATCAAGACAGCCCTGATTCTGGTCAGCGGAATCCTAACAGATCGCTATGGAGGTGCAAGTATGTACACCCTCTCTGTCGAATACTCCATGTTGGGTTGGGTTGCTGACTCCCACAGGCATAATGCTCTGGGGAAACGCCGTCTTCAGTGTCGGCGCCATATTGGTCGCAGCAGCGACAACAGTCCGCAGTTACAAGTTCATGATTGGCGGAATCGTCGTCCAGGCCCTAGGCGACGTTGCCACGCAGGTCGCTCAGTACAAGATCTTCTCATCTTGGTTCCCACCATCCTCTGGATTCGCTTCAACCCTGGCATTTGAACTCGGTATCGGCAAAATAGGCTCCTTTGTCGGCAAGGCCACGGCCAACGTCATCTCCAAGAACCTCGGCGACTTCAGCTGGGCGTACTGGATGGCCGTGTTCATGAATCTCTTTACCAACGTCGCGACTCTCTTCTTCTGGTGGTTTACTCGCTGGTGCCAGAAGCGCTACAGCGGAACACGAGACCCAGCCACAGGAGAGAAGCTCACCGAGAACAATAAAAAGTTCGAAATCAAGAAGATGCTCCATCTTCCATGGTCTTTCTGGCTAGTCTGTCTATTCTCGCTCTTCCAGACGTCGACAGCAAACATTTTCTCCTCCAACAGCACCGAACTGGCCGAGCAACGCTTCAAGATTACAGCTGTGAAAGCGGGTTGGTACTCGGCCATGTCGCAATACCTAGGCTTCTTCTTCGTGCCGCTGGTGGGTATTTTCATCGATCTTTTTGGAAAGCGTCTCACCGTCATGCTTGTATGCGGTCTGGGCATGTTGCTGTCAATGTGTCTTGTAGCTTGGGGCCCGAGTGTTTCTGGAACTGCTGCGAGCTTCGGTCTCTTTGCCGTTGCCTCTTCACTCGGACCTACCGTTATCATCGACAGCATCCGCACTAGCATGTGGTACCAGGAAGTTTTTGGATCTGGCTACGCCATCAAGATCGCCATCAACAACAGCATGACGATCATCGTTGGTGTCATCGCAGGCGCTATTCAAGATCGCGACGACAACAGCTACAAAAACGTGACTGTCCTATACGTGACTCTTGCGGCTGGGTCGGTTGTTGTTGGGGCCATCATGGTCGGCTTGGGATATATGAGCGACTTTATGGGCCATTTGCAATGGAGCCGGAAGAAGAGAGTTCAGAACGGCAACATCATCAATGCCAAAAAGGACGAGTTCGAGGGCGACGATCGTGCCGAGTGGAACCGCAAGCTCGGCCTCATCAACTTCTCCGCTGTTATTCTTCTTATTCTTGGTGCATGGGCTGCCTACTTCTGGGGGTTGGCCACTGGGAATCACCGCTAAAGATGATACGAATACTGGACTTGGGATAAGCCATATGGGCTCGTCAGGCAAAGGTCACTGGCTCGCCATGTTCATCGCATACAACAACTTATGCATAATTTCTAGATGGCGATCATTCATCTCACGAAGCTTCACACCATGGCTTTGAAATACGTACGGATATGCCTTTATCATTTGGAGCAACGTCTAAGCCTGGAAGAAACTTCGGATGAAAAGGTGGACAAAAAGGCAGATAACGATGTTGGCCGTGGGAAAAATAATTGATGGAGAAGCGAAGGTCTGAGACAAGCCAGTCAACTCTTGCTCTGTTTGGAAGCTCAATGGAGGCTCTAAAAGGCGTTGAACTACTTCTACACATCTAGGATACTAAGAGTGATCGCTGCCTGTTGACTCGGGCTTTGAGTCGAGACAAATCACCTTCCATGCGTACTGGCAATCTAGGAAATTGTATATTGAACACCATCCTATCTATCCCTCGTCTCCGTCGGGTCTAATAGCACACATACATGGGCAACAGTCCACAGAGGCAATTTCTCTGTACCTACAATTCTGCACATGCTTCCCTTACAAAAGATCTTCGGGCTTCTTCTTCTCAAACAGCTCCAGAACACAATGGTTCTCACAAGCAGCCGCGATATCAAGAGGAGTCTGCTGCGCATTATCCTCCAGCATGCAATCGAGTCCCATGCCCATCAGCTCTTTGAACCGCTGGACGTGTCTGCTTGCGGCGATGTGAAGCAGCCCTCGCCCATTAGCATCTCTGGCAAAGAAGTCTGCACCCACCTCCTTGAGCATCGGTATGGCATCATTCGACTGGAGTCTTCCAAACTCCGAGATCTCACTGTAGTTGTCATCCTCATACTCCTCTTCGTCCTCCTCAGATGATTCATTGGGCTCATAACCCTCGTCTCCACTGTCGTCATCAATCAACCCGTTGCTGTCCTTCAGCTTGACGTCTTCCTCCTTCTCTTTTCCCTTCCCCTCTCTCTCATCCTTTCCTTCTTTCTCCCGCTCATTCATATCTTCGTCATTCTCACTGAAGACCTCAGAAACAGACCTTGGTAACTGCTCGCTGTTTCTAGACCGGCTGTAGAATCCGAAAAGTGGTGTTTCCCCTTGCGCGTTACGTCTGTTGACATCTACGCCTCGACCCGCTAGGTCATGGAACAAGTCACGCATCCTCGCAACCTCGAGGTATGGACTGAGCATGTGAAGTAAATTGTCACCGTTTTTGGTGATGGTGAGAGGATCGGCGCCCGCTGACAGGAGGATTTTTGCTATTAGAGCACCCTCTCCTTTCCCAGCATGGGCAGCGGCATAGTGCAGTGGTGTCCTTCCATCGCAATCCGCGTCGTTCATTAGGGCGGGAACTTGTTCAAGAACGTAACGAAACGCGTCTTTGAATTGTTGGAGATATTTGTTGGCTGTGCCATCAATCATGAAATGCATGACATTTCGGCCAAAGTTGTCCCTGGCTTCGAGCTCAGCACCAATGGAAATAAGATGCCGGAAGACACTGACATGCTCGCTTTTCTTCTTAGTCCTGTCAAAGGCAAAGTCTGGACCATTGTAGCTCTGGCATGCTGCATGGAGTAGAGTACGACCTCTGGAGTCCCGATAGTTGACATCCAGCCCCGGAAGGCGGAGAAGATAATCCACCACATAACCGCCGAGGATGAGCTCGTGTAGGATTGTACACTCTTCGTAGCATTCTTCATCCACACCTTTGGATTCTACGTTGAGCTTGAAGAATGCTGCAAACGGATTGGCGCCATGAGCCAATAAGACTTGAGCCAGCTGAATCTGGGGCTCAAGCTTTCGACGACAAGCAGCCGAAGGTCCAGGATAGTAGCGCAAGGGCGACTTCTTTGCAGCATGCCAGAGCGGAGTCTCTTCGTACGTCCTCATGCCTTCTCCCGTAAGTATTTTGCGCCGCTGATCAGGACTAGTTCCCTTCATCTTGGTATTCGCATCTTCGGGGAGCTTGTCCCGGCGCATATTTGCGTCGACTCCTCCAGCCAGAAGCTCTTTGAGGAGTTGAATGTTCTTGGCGTCGATTGCGTCAAATAGCGCGTCCGCCTTCACGGTCGCTCCGTGGGCTTTGAGCAACCTTATCATGTCGATGTCGTGTTTTGCGCACGCAAGACAGCTCTTCCCATTGTTGTCAACTGCGTTGACATCTGCTCCAGCATCGATCAGCATCTTGGCTGCGTCTCGATTGAACGGGCCGGGATAAGCCCAATTTCCCATGAGTGCCATGTGAAGGGGAGTATGCCCGTCGCGGTTCCGGATCTCAACGTCAGCGCCGGCCTTGAGTAGGTAGGGTAGTGCTTGATGAACGTGCCACCAGGACATGCCACGGGCCACATGAAGAAGGGCAGAATCGGCCGGCAGGGCCTTGTCGCCGCCATCTGCACTCAAGCTGATGTAATTCAGCTCGTTGACGTCGACGCGGAACTTCTCTACTAGCAAACGGACTACGTTCGTATTGGGCAACTCTCGCTGAACAGCCTCAAGTATGAACGGTACAGGGTTATGATCTTTTGCCCTAGGCTGTGAGAGGCCTTTGTTTGCAAACCATAGCCCAGGCCGCGTTCTGTCTCCGAATGCATGCCAGTCTCCTTTCTCTAGCCTTGACTCTGCCACCACCATTCCGATCTTTTCGACGAGTGAAGTGAAGCCATGATAGATGAGAACCGCCATGTTGGGAATCCTTTCCCATTCTTGCCCATGGCCCCCTTTAGGTATGAGAAAGTCAGCTCCCAGATGAAGAAGCTTCCCCACAAGATGATACTCCCTCAGAACCAAGGATTGGGTGAGTTCCCACTGGTTACTGTCTCCAGGCTTGACAAGCTCAGGATTCTGGAGAGTCTTGGCTGAGGCCTCTTCCAGAGAATGGCGCATGCTACTGAAGAACTTGGAATGAAGGAAACTGTATCCTTTCGTCTTTGGGTCGCCTTGATTCGTGACAAGAACATCTCTGAAGCACGCAGCAGTATATGCTCTGTGACTTTCGTCAGCCTGGTAGATGCAATCGCTGTGCCATCCACTGCCGTCGAGTTGAGAAAGATCTGCACCATGCTTAACGAGCATGTCCAGAATCTCCCCAAGCCTGGCCGTTTCGTTCGTCGTCAACCCGTGTGATTGCGAGAAGTATGAAGAGGGACGGCATGTATGGTGCAACTTGATCGCTTTCACATCCCCGTTCCCAGAACCATCTGTGGCTGGATGGTGGGTCTTCCACAGCTCATCCTCTACCTCAAAGTCAAGGCATGCTTCAAAGACTTTTCCGATCTTAACATCAGCGCCAGCTTCTAGAAGAAGCTCCACAGTCTCGGGTCGCCCGGATCTACAAGCGTAGAAAAGTGGTGTGATGGCTTCTTTGCTGAGTGTTTGAGCGTTCACCCCCATCACTGGCCTCGATAATGGCCCCTCTGGGTTTTCCTGGGTTGTTCCTCTCAAGACGTCGAGAAGGAAGCCAACGATGTTACTTTCTCTGCAACGGGAAGCAATGTGAAGAGGAGTCAGTCCCTCGTGAGTGACTGCTATGGGATTGGCGCCAGCGTCAACAAGTTTCTTGGTGTACCACTCCCCACCCGTCACAGCAATGTGCAAAGGGGTGGTGCCATCGTTGTCAGCAGCATCGAGACCCCTGCTTTGCAAGATGACAAAGTCGATTAGCATAACACGTCCTAGCTCAAACTGATGCGATTCAAAGTGGGTGTTCGCAGAGCACAAGATATGCAGTGGCGTACGCCCCGAATGGTTCTTCTTCTCCAGATCTAGACCCATAGCAACGAGCCGTTCCCAAATCGGAACCATCCTTGGCCCCTCTCTGAAGTCGATGTTTGCTTTACGGAGAGCTAGTTCGTGGAGGAGGCCGTTTCCGCGGTAATCAACAGCCTTGAGGTCGAGCCCCAGACCAATCAAGAATTCAAACCTAGACATCTTGGGCTCCTCCTGGTATTGCCCGCTCGGGAGGTGGACCTTGACTGTTTCATGGAGGATCGAACGGCCCCGTAGGTCACAGGCAGATATAGAAGCCCCTCGGTCAACGAGATATTTGACGTCTTTTTGGAACCTTTCTCGATCCCATGACCAGCCTCTCGAGAATAAGCGGAATAATAGAGTCGCTCCCTGTCTGTTGTGACGGTTGGATTTCCCA